>RXIC02000013.1:79261-93565 GCA_003952965.2 Morella rubra | reverse complement strand
GAAAACCTTAACGATAGTGTTGATCGAGTGGGGTCACGGAAGACTAATAGAAAACGGATGATGTCATAAGGGTTTGCGGTTTGATGGGGTGCGACGAGGAAGCCGACAGAGAAACTGATTAGATAAAGTTAGCAACGCGGTTAGCATTTACCAAAAACGTAGCGGGCTAGTCAGGCAAATGGCCAGTTCCAAGACCCTCCAAGACTAAATTATTAGAAATAGTAAGCTATCTCCTAAGTCGAAATGGAAATGAGGAGCATATACCAAAGCTGACCCCATGTAATAGAACAAGACCTTAAATAAATCAAAACAAAACAAGGTAACAACTAAGCATGAGGCCAAATAACAACCCGGAAAATACCTAACCTACTCTAACATTTTCTCGAGATTCACTGACCTTTATGTATTGTCCAATCTGTACATGACGTAGAATCTGTGCAGGTCACGGAGCGGCCGACGAGTAAACGCGAGGTCATGCTCTATTCCTTCATATCCAAGAAGTCCACTGATACATCGCCTAAGTATTGACAAAAGAGTTTCTAATAGTACCTTATTAATTGAGGGCTCCACACGCTTTAGTTGATAACCTAAATGAGGAGAATCTAGGTCCCGACACCTACGTTCATCTAGGGTCTTGCGCCCTAAACCTTGACTTATAGACAGGCTTGATAATAGTTAGGTTCCGCAATTTCCCTTATTCACAAACCGGTATCTCGAGAGAGTCTAATGTCCACATTGCTACAGCCACGAAAGCAGTCGAACGGCGTGTGTCGTTTTGCAGATGTGATTGTCCGCAGAAATCATCGAATACATACACACGCATGATCAGGTAAATGATGCGACACAAATCGTTGTGATATGATGCAGATGGTGAATAGCAATTCCAAATATCAGATGAACTATATCTCCCTATCTAGCACACAGAGTATCAGAATAACCTTCCCAACTATGTGCTAACAGAATTCAAAATTGAGCATTAAAAGGACAAGATAAAATTACGATAGTGGATCGTTTATCTGACATGTTTAACTAGTGACGAAGCTAAATAATGCGAATGAGGAGAACAATAATTAAATGACACAAAATATGTCCGCAAGGACTAACCAAGAACGGAATGAACAAATCAAGCTAGCATCGCCTATGTATGAAGACGATGATATAAATAGTATATATACTACTAATGGTCTGAGCATAAATCTTTCGAAGTAGTCTTTCAGATAATGTTCCAATCATGGGAAGTAGATGCGAAGGAGAGCATCCGATGCAAGACCCTAATAGAGACGGAAGACAGAAACGAACAGTTAGAACTCAGATGCAGAGAGGGCCTCGGAGAATTAGATAGTGAAATCTCTAATCATGATATATGCGTTTGCGTTGAAAAGATTTTAGGTCAAGATATGTTATCTGACATCATCGATGTTTGGTATTATAGATTCGTCTTGGTCCAAGGACAAAGTGTTGCAAAGAAAAAGAGCTGTCCAAATCGCCTGGAATATTTAATATTGCTAGGGTATTTCCCCTCAGTGGAAGAGCTTACGTATATCACAGCGTTTCAATGTAATGTTTACCAAGAAAAATCAAATGGAAGTGACAGGCCAATTGCAATTATTAGGATATACTTCTTTAATTTCTTTCTGATCTGAGATATTATATATTAGAATATACTTGAGACGCGCAACAAGATCACGACTTTAGCCTATGTTTTGGGCAAGATAAATCCGTAAACTAGGAGGAATCAAGCTGAGGCTGGCTCATTTCCATATACCAGAAAACAAAGCCATCAATGATATGAGTCGATTTATTATATCAAAACAATGCCCACATAAAATTTGGACTTAATGTGGAATAACTTCTTTAATTGGTTACTCATGTAGGTCTTGCTGATTGGAATTTGATGTGGAAGTTTTTTCTTTGCATATTCCCGGATTGTCCCATATTCCCAGCCAGCTTACCTACCCAAAAAGTGTAAGAAATGGTCCTTTAATTTACATCTTCATGCTTATGTCTGCCAAAAAGAAAATAAATAGATAAAGCAAAACAAAAAGGGAAACGAAAAAGTATCTGGCCACGCCACTGGATTAAATAGTTGGATTTCTTTGAAAGCAATATGGAATGCTAAATACTCGTTTGGTATATATACAAAGTTCAGTTGTCGTCCTGTTCGATCATCTAAGGCTAAACCTCCCCTTGCAAATGGGCAAATTAAAAGAAGGATCTTTTAAGCAAATTCTTTTACTCAGTCGTATCTCACAGCTGTGCGTGCAGTGAACCACACATATGAAATCCAGCCAACCAATTAATAAGCAATGGCTCCAAGAATAGGAAAATAACACAATGTGGAAGTGGAATATAGAGAGAGAGAAATAAAGAGTGGGCCCGATGAATTCTCTAAGAGATCTTTAGCCGGAGGACGAAGACACTGACCGCGCGATGTCTTGACTTGGTCGATGTAAAATGAATATAATCTATCAAAAAAGCGTGGGAACCATGAAAAGTGTGAAGGCTTTGCAGGCAAGCATGAAGAAGTTCCCGGAGAAAGATTTGACCTCCAGAAAAAGTGGTCCATTGTTCTAAAATAGTAGGGGTAGCATAACTGCGTCTCTCTCGTAACTAAAATGAGGCCTATGTACAAGTGGTGTCGGTAGGATATCTTATTGGGCAACATAACAGATTTGTTGTCAATGAAACCACATGCTGGCAGTTCACATACAAATCACTTCACTGTCAACCCATCCCACCTGATCACGAACCTAATAATACTGTAATAATCTCACCAACATGTAACAATACGGACAATGTGTTCATAGCACTTGGCTTGCAATAAGACCATAACAGTATATGAACATATGGCCCTTGACTGAATGGCAGGTCGCAGGAGCCAAATCACTGAGTAAAAAGTATTGCCGAGTCAGGGAGTGTAGTGGAGACTTAATATCGCTGAGATTCTGTACTATGCAGACTACGGTGCATTCATATGCATGTGCTAAATCAATACAGGACGGCGACAATGAAGTGTGAACCTGTGGTAACCTTGTGTTGCGAGAGACCGACAGTTAATATCCCTAGTTACGTCTGTAACGTAATGCCATCCAACTACCATATACTATAGCAACACACGCGTAGATTTCTTCACAATCCAACTAATTAGTAGACGACATACGTGAATACTTAGTGAGTCTTCGTCAATTCCGACAGACGACGCGTCTCTCAAACGATTCTTCACTATCTGTGAAAGTCCGGTTCTGACATACGGCGCTATATAATATCATCCTCACGACACCACCCCGGGCCTCGAGATCGGAAAGAGGCAACGGGCGGCGGCCGAAACGAGAGTACCTTTAGCTTGGTTCTCAGATAATCGGCGATAGTTATCAGGAAGTGTAAAATAATCCTAGACAATGGCCAAACACTCCAATGAGACAGTAGTTCGCAGCTAATTAACTGTCACATAGGCACATAATCACCTGCTGACATTACTCGAGGTTGAGCATGCTGTAGCCCCTATTTGGGGTGCGTCAAGAGCTAACCGTAGTCTAATCGAAACCGGTAACGATGACAAGCTGTGAATATCTGGAAAGGTGTATAACTCTGTAACACAAATGCATATATGTATGGTAATATTAGAATTATATATATATAAATAATGCCACTTTCGTTGAGGATCTTTCGTTTCCAATATTCAGGATGTGTAAACGAATATTTTCCAAGAGGGTGGCAGCCTTGTTGAAAGGAACAAGGAATGTCAGAAGAAACTGCAAGGCTACAAATGTGTACTGAGTTCTAAGGCAACAGAAGAATCTATGGTTTGTGACAGGACCAAGCATTAATTGATTCTTTAAGCTTTGTCGTATGTTATTTCATTGAATTGATTAAGAATGCCTATTGCTTTACTCAGGCCAATTTCGCTCAATGGGAACCAGCCCATGGCCGCTTCAACTTTGGGCACCCATGGAAACAATACATCAAAATTGGGGCATCAATGCGCAGCTGTGCTTGTTGCATAGAGGCTCTCAATGGCTGCATTAATTCAGAAAATCAGGTAACCCAAGTTCCTGTACTCCATTAATATATCATTCGGCATGGAGAACACTAAATGCAAGCTCCAAACACTTCTATTTCAACAGGCCCCTGAGGAATTTAAGAAGCATATCAGCAACATTTCTCTGAAAGTAAGCTCCAACTCTTCAAGTGTCATAAGAGAGCTAGCAACTACAGCCAAGAGCATGAAGAAATCATCTAACATGCACTGCGTGGTTGGAGAAATGAACAGTGCAGTAGAAGAGCTCCGAGCTAACTTAAAATCCCTTCCAAGCTTATTCAATTCTCCTCACAAGTTGAAATCCATGAAAATAAGAAAATAGAGCCAGCCTCCAGAACAATGGAGACAATGCCTGATCTTCTGGAGATTATTCCACTAGTAACTTCAGCTTCTTTATTGATCGAAATTGCCACACGGGTCAATGGCATTGTCGATGCTGTTGAAGAACTAGCAGACTTGGCTGAATTCGAGACTGCAAGCAATGAGAAAAGCACGAAAAATGAGTTGAGCAACCATTTTTTGCCAGATCAACAGAAAGACAACGAAACCACGAAGGACTTTCAACCTGTCTGATCAGCTCTTCTTATACAATTCATTTTATCAAAGGATTGTAAGAAGGAAATGAAGGGGGATACACCCCCCCAGATCGAAGCATCTTTCTCGTAAAAAGGCTATCTGAGTTCCATATATCATTCTTGGCTCAGTCCACCATTGTTATCATATACAGAAATGAACAGGTGCTGCAAAAGAAGTGAAGAAGCCCAGTGAAAACAACGGCACAGTAATCAGATAATCTGATATTTCGAGATGGAGGGTAGGAATTTAGTCAAAAACTAGCAGCCACAATCAATAAAAATGGTTGAAACTTAACCCATCTCATTGTTCTCAATTTTTAGAGAAACACATACGAGGATAGATCTCTTGGTACGCTAGATTCTTCCATATCCTGCTTACATTCATGAGATATTGGAAAGTGCTTAATTTTGTATAATATGCATTCAGTATATCCCTACCCACCACCACCACTAAATATTAATGGTATTGCTTTCCACTATATATGCAGACAACGTTTCTAGTGAATTGCCACGTTTTATATCCAACTGCTAATTACTTTTGTTAATGTTCAAATACCTAAACCTTGACGAGCATAATGAGTGGATATCCTGTAGGATTTCCATTCATCATGTTAAGAAGTTGCAAAGATCAACCATTCTATTCGACCACAAAATGCAAGAAAAGAGAGGGTGGAAAAGCTGAGTACCTCATGCAACTATATATTAATATACTCTTATGAACTTAAATTCATGAGTGTCTTCCTAGCTGCCATATATTCAGAGTGCTCATTGTGCTGAAAAGTGGTACAATAAGCTTCCATGACACTAAAAACAGGAAAAAAATAATGCCTACAACAATTTCCTGAAGTGCACGGATGAGAATGCAAAATGTCTTATTTTTCTCCTTAATGTTTAGTCTTTTATACTTATTTGGTGCCTAAATGTACTAATTATTCTTATGTTTTGATTTAGGATACAAATGGAGGCATTAAGTGCAAAACGAAGTTAATTGGGCGATTTTGGACAGTTTCGACATGGCTTCGTAATTGGGGCATAAATCTCTCATCCAAGCTCTGATTGAGATGATTCAAGATGCTATGGAACGCCAAGAAAAATATATACAACTTTCATGTTTTGAGTTTTAAGAGATACTGGCTGCATGATGGACGAAATCGGGCCTGAAGTTGCATCACCTGCACTGTTGACGTTCTGGAACATTCCATAGATTGCAATCTTGATATGCGGATCTGACCTGTTAATTTTGGGAAGTTTCCAGACCTGGTGCACGAAAATTCCAGAGGAAGACGCCACTTTCTTAGTTTTATTAGGTCTCTATTTTATTTTTTATATTTTCCTTAAATAGTCAGATTTTGATATTGTTATAGTTTTAGAATATATTGGAGAGATATGCTAGGGTTGCAGCACTTGTAATGAACGTATAAGAGAAGCATCAAACTTTTGAACCAGCCGCCTCTCTCTCCCCTCTCTTCTAACTTCTCCTTCGAGTTTTCATCATGGCCCTTGTGGCTAAACTTTTATACTTGGTCGAAGGGAAACGGAAGCCTCGGAATCAGTAAAACTGTGAGATCTAATTTATTTTCAATGTTTAATTTATGCTTTGAGTATTGGATGTTCTTTTGTGTCTATTTTCATGATTATCTGTTTAATAACTAGGAGGCCTACTAGTTTATTATTCGTTCCAATCTAATGTTGGGTTAGATATCAAATCCGTAATTGTTTGATCCCTTAATTTGTGAAGCAAATAAGATTTAATGATTTGTTGCGTGTAACACCCCTCCCTTGTTTATCACCTGTTTAATATAGCTGTTTAATATCGTGTTTATGTAAAAGATATAAGTTATAATAGATGTGCTCATGTGAAATATTTTTCTTCCTTGCGCTTACATTTATAAGGGTAACTGGGCAGGCAGATATAGGGTCTGACAAGATAGGCCAGGAGTGCCTAGGGAAAATCTTGGAAGATCCCGGGTAACTGGAAGTTGAAGTCCCGGGATGACTGGGAGCTAAAGTCTCGGGATGACCAAGAGCAGCACTTCCGGGTGAGCTGACCCGAGCAGTTCTCGGGAGTTTGAGACCCGAGCAAGTCTCGGGGAGTTTTGACAGACATTCCCGGGTGAGTAGAGGCCCTGTATCGGGAACCTGGGGAATCCCTAGGACATGCGAACTGCCAAGCTACCCGGCCCTATATTGCCCGGGATGCCTTGGAACAGGCCTGGCAGGGAGCTACCCAACTATATTGCTCGGGATGTCTGGGGCTAAATACTTGGGGTTTTTGGTCAGATGCCCTGTATGTCCAGGCTTACTTTTTATGTTACCTTTTTCTATGTGCCCCGTATGGTGTGCATTAAATGCACTCTTATCATGTTTTATCTGATCACTTAGATGAAGTTTGGTCATTGGCACATATCTTAAATTATCTGCGTGTTAATATAGATATGTGAGATGAGGAGTTTAGGTGGCTGCTTATGATATGGGTACAACATGATTTACAATGATTGTCTAGACCTAGCTTAAGGGTGTGTAGACTGGCCAGGGGGAATTCACCGTTAGTTAGTTGTTTTTCTGCTTATGTTGTCAACAAAAAGAATATAGAGAAACTTACTCGACTAAAACTGAGCGACATAGGAGAAACCCATCTGACCGAAAGAGAAAATGAGGGAGAGTGACGTGAAAAACCTTGTGACCAAAGGAAAGAAGACCGAAGGAGAAAAGGAAGGAGAGACCAAAAGAAAAAGGGGAAGAGACCACGAGAAAGTGCTAGAGAGAGAGAAGTAGTTTGGCCTGCACCGTTTCTTTCCCCTCAGCTTTTGTCTTTTCTTTTCCTAATTTAGTGTCTTGCTTGTTTAGGTGTTTTTATCATCCAAGGACGCAGTACAATCAAGACTAAGTAATAAGGTGTAGAGTTTTGTCCTAAACAGGTGGTATTGGGGTGTTCGGTTATGGATAAAAGTGATTGCATCTCATGAACTGGAAATTGTAAAAAAAAAAACTTGTGATATGTGTCACCGCCCCATGTCAGTACTTACCCCCTAGGCTCACCTATAGTAATGGAATGCATACAAGTGGGGATTACGGCACGAATTAATCCGATCAAGGCCTGATAACTGGTTTTGAAAAAGCTTAGCGGAAACGTTGTAGTGAAATGTATAAGTATATGAAGGAAGGAAAAATAATAGTTTCAGAGATGTTATACATAGGCCACAATGAATTGAATAAGGAAAATAAAAAGAAATTACTTAATTCAGGATATGGACTTAGAAAAACGTGTTCAAAACAAAGATAAAGAAGTGAAAGTAGCTTGTGGCGTAAGGAACAAAAAAGAGGAAATCTCAAAAATATAAATACATAATTTTTCCACTAGTAGCACTTTTAACACCCCTCCCTTGTTTATTCCACCTGTTTAATATAGCTGTTTAATATCGTGTTTATGTAAAGGATATAAGTTATAATAGATGGGCTCATGTGAAATATTTTTCTTCCTTGCGCTTACATTTACAGGGGTAACTGGGCAGGCAGGATATAGGGTCTGACAAGACAGGCCAGGAGTGCCCGGGAAAAATCCTGGAAGGATCTTGGGGTAACTAGGAGTTGAATTCCCGGGGTAACTGGGAGTTGAAGTCCCGTGGTGACTAGGAGCTAAAGTCCCGGGATGACCGAGAGCAGCACTCCCTGGTGAACTGAATCGAGCAGTTCTTGGGAGTTTGAGACCCAAGTAGGTCTCGGGAGTTTTGAGACCTGGATTCCAGGTGTACAGGGCCCTGTATAGCTGGGATGCCTGGGAACAAGCCTGGCAGGAGAGCTACCCGGCTATATTGCCCGGGATGCCTGGGAACAGGCCTGTCATGAGAGCTACCTGGCTATATTGCCCGGGATATCTAGAAACGTCATGAGGAGAACTACCCTACCCATGACTTGGAATTAGCGGTGGTAGTATTTGCTCTGAAGATATGGAGACATTATCTGTATGGAGCAAGATGTAAGATATTCACGGATCACAAGAGCTTGAAGTATTTCTTCACTTAGAAGGAGCTCAACATGAGGCAGAGGAGGTGGTTGAAGTTGCTTTTTCATATCTATCTAAGGCCTGATGTGATTATATTGTTCAGGTATGATGATCTAACTCATGAGATCCAAGGATTATAACAAATGAAATAGACAAATTAAATCTTTTAGTGTAAATCCTTGCTGTCCAAAACGTCCCCATGAAATCCTTGGAATATTTACATGAAAATTGATATACGTGTGGTATATGGTCACAGTAGGTCCCAGTAAAAATTTAGCTCAATCGAAGGTCGGGACAAGTCGAAAATGCCCCTGGAGGTCTCTAAGGGCAGTTTCGACATTTCGCATTAAACGTTAGGGTAAAAATGCACGAATTGGGAAAATAACCTTATGGCTGTGTAGAGCATGAAAAATATATGGGGAAACCCAAATTTGAGTCCAAACCGAGTAGAATTAAGGGCTCAAATCACAAAGCCGTTTAGCGGCCTAAATGGACTTTAGGCCCGTTAACCCTAAACAAGCCCAGTAAGCCTTGAAACCTTAGGGATAGGCCCATTAGGGTCTAATGAGGTCTAAGAGGCCTTCACTCATGGATTTTAGTAAAGAGAATTATGTAAATTGTGACTCTGTTTTGCTTATGATATGTCAATTGACATTTTAAGGACCGGCTATCCTAGAAGAAGTTCAAGGATCCTAGGGCCCGGCTAGGTCAGTACATTCGGCACTAGTTTCTGAACCCCAATGGTATCTCAAGGATCCACCTACAACCCCAGTTCCCTTAGTTAAGGATTTTTGGCTGGTCGATGTTGACCCGGCTCTCTTGTACGACGTCCCTCCTCCACCGGCGCTGTCGGTAGAGGGCATCGAGGAAAATAAGATTATTGACTTAACCTCCAACACTAAGTCGAGGATTGGCTAGATGTCAATTGTAGTAGCTTTTTGACATCCTGTTTCAGTCAGTCAGTCAGATGTTGTAAGACGGATAGCTGTAGACAATTTTCTTTTTTTTACCTTGTTACTTTTGTATCCTCGTGAAGGATTTCTTTCTTCTTTGTAAAGTGCTACTAGTGGAAAAATTATGCATTTATATTTTTGAGATTTCCTCTTTTTTGTTCCTTACTCCACAAGCTACTTTCACTTTTTTATCTTTGTTTTGAACATGTTTTTCTAAGTCCATCTCCTAAATTAAGTAATTTCTTTTATTTTCCTTATTCAATTTAGTGTGGCTGATGTATGACATCCCTGAAACTATTATTTTTCCTTCTTTCATATACTTCTACATTTCACTAAACGTTTCCGCTAAGCTTTTTCAAAGCCAGTTATCAGGCCTTGATCAGATTAATTCGTGCCGTAATTCCCGCTTGTATGCATTCCATTACTATAGGAGAGCCTAGGGGGTAAGTACTGACACAGGGCGTGACACTGCGTCAGAAATCATTAGATCTTAGGAAGAACGAACGACTAAATTAAATGCAACTGCTTATGCTTGTGTTGTTTAGCTTCATCGATCTCTCTGATTCTTAAGGCTGCTACTCGATTAAACCTTTAGCGCTTGTCTTGGGTTATTTAGTAGTTAGTATTAATTAGACCACTTGTTTTCTAATTAACTGCGACTAAGGAGAGATAGGAAAATAGTTCCAGCGGTGAATATTCAAAGTGTGGATTGATATATATATATATTTTGCATCGATGATCAGTTGTAAAATTCCGATGGTAGATGTTAACCTAGACCAAGGTTTGTTCTTTTGATTGATTTCGATACTTTAATTTGAATTGTTCCTTAGTTGTTTTTCTTTCAATTGTTTTCGTTATACTCAAACCCCCCCCCCCCCCCTCAATCCTTGTTCGAGTAGCATAAAACTAGGCTAGATACTCTTTGTGGGAACGATCCTTGCTCGCACCATTACATGTATTTTTAGGAGTTTAGGTATTATTAATTTGGTTGCTTGCGACAGCACATCATGCACACTTTTTCCAGAAGGAAGAAACCTTAATGGAATCAAAACTTTCAACTTTAACCTCAATGGGTTGGCTTGGGTGGTCAAGACCTGAGGCCTAGGGGTGTGCTCTCCTTGAGGTCTCAGATTCGAATCCCCTTAAGTGCTAACAATTCCTTGGAGCCACTCCCACAGTGAAGCTAGACTTAATTACTTGGTATGTGTGGCTTGGGAGGGCTGCACAGTTAGGGGTTTGCCGTGGCGTTGAACCCAACTCGTGCGTATATTAGGCCAGGTCCATTCGAGCGCGGTGCACATGAATAGGTACCCGGATTTCGCTCGTTACCTAAAAAAAGAAAAAACAACTTTCAACTTTTTGCATTGTTCTCTCATTGGTAACTAAGATTTGACCCACAAATGGACAAGATTAATTAGGCCATGAAACATAATATTTACCGTTAAATTTAAATTTTCAACTAGAGACAATATATGTTGAAGAATCGTAATAGTTTATGGGAGTTAATAACTAAGAATGTCGCTTGGTGAATTATTACAAAAAATATATATGCTATTTTAAGAGCGAAAAGTGCAACCCTTTTTGACCGACAATTGGAATATAAAAGTGTTTAGTAGGATAATTGCGAGTATATAGTTGTAGATAGTGGTTGTTAAAAAGAGGTCATTCCAATAAGTACAATATCTAACCTATTAAAAAATTATTTATGAGAAATGTAACGAATCTAAGATTATTGTTTCTTAAATAAAGTCACTCCAACAATAGTTTTCTAGGTGATTAGTTTATAAAATATTATTTATTTACTATTTTCGGATTAATTATTTTTATTAGTTTAAAAATATTGAAAAATCCCTAAAAATAGCTAATAATTGCCGAAAATTACTAGAAAATTTTCCTTTTTTATTTTCTTTCAAATTCTTCAACCTAGTAATATATTTTGCTCCTCTATTATTTTATAAATTACGAAATAGAGACTTTTTACATTTTTAAAATTAGAAAATGCCATTATTTCATTTTTTTGCTTATATAACCTTTTTAAACCTAACTTTTTCCAAACTTTTTGCCCATGACTATATTTTTTTCTTAATTACTAAGCCAATAGGATATTTCATAGCCTAGACGTGCATCTTAGGAGTATTTTTAGGATTTATTTCATTTAATTAGCTAAAATAAGCCTAGACAATTGGTTTTATTGCAAAAGGGCTTGAAATAAAAGCCTAGTGGGCCTCCATCAAGCCCATGCTCGGCCCAGCCCACTCCTCAATCTCAGCCCACCCCATTTTGTGACTCAGAACCGGCCAGCCCCTAGTTTAGTGCCTATAGGAAATTTTTTTTAATCATTAGTCATCATTTGGTCTACAAAACCATGTAATGACATGGCTTAATAACAATGGCTACCTCCCTTGCTCCCCAATCTCCTTCAATTGCTTAAGAAGAGCTCCTAGCTAGTGATAGGCATAATCATATGTCACACCCCATGCTAGTACTTACCCCTTTGACTCGCGTATAGTAATCGCATGCTCAAAATTCAGGGATTACCGCACGATAAAAACTCTTACGATCGCTCATTGCCCTCGAATTTACTTAGTGGAAGACTTGGTTCAAAACAATCATTAGTTAAAAAAAAAAGTCTTTAAAATTAAAAGATCAAAAATTGATTTAAAAGCTTGAACAAAAAAGGTGAAATCGTACCAAAATATTAAGTTGGGATAAATTGCACTTTAATTTGGAAAAACTCTTAACAAGGACTTAAATTGCAAATTAATCATAACAAAAGAAATTAATACAAGATTGAAGGACTTTGATAAAATGGTAAAATTTAAGCAACATGAAGAAATACATCATTTTCTTATAATGAACACTGTTTAGTACAACAGAGGGTCCTTCGAGAGGACTACAAAAGTATAGACCTAAATTTACAAAAATATGAGCTTCCTGTAGCTCACCTAGCCTATGGTATCGTGTTTCGAGGATAAAAACAGTTGAAACACTGCTGACAAAAGAAAAGGATAACTTACTAGAGATGTGCTATAAAGACACCCTAACCCCTAATCCTCATCTTCGGTGTCTAAGGTGAGGTTAATAACATTGCCGACCGGCGTGCTCGATGGGTCCTCTGTTGGTGGGACTAAGGGAAACGGAAAGGGAATAGTCGGTTTGGGTGGAGTTCCCACCTAACCGGAGTCAACTATGCCGGGAGTTAGGATATCCTTTACGGACCAGTGGGGCTCGCGTTCCACTATGACTTGGAAATCCTCAAAGATCCAAACATGGACCTTCAGGATACCACATATAGTCCTGCATCAAGATAGATGTCAGTCTTGTAATAGTACATCTTCCTGCTCAAAGAAGAAAAGCAAGTACACATGCGAATAAAGAGGGATGAGTCCTACTGACTCAGTAAGGTCGAGGAGGGGGCATGCTCATACAAGTATAATTAATGCTTTGGAATAAATAGTACCAATGCAATAATTTCAAGTCATAGAAACAGCATAGATAATGCATGCAATGCAATTGAAATACATTCGCTCATCATATGGTTCCTTGAGGTATTCTTAGTGTCTGCTTTGTTTACCCCCAGAGTCGGGTTGTGCGTCTCTCTCTCCTCGTGGGACTGTCCCGTGCCACCTACACCAGGACCTTTAAAAATGACGTCGTAGCATCCAGAAGGAGCTCACCCGCTCCCTGTAATGGTAGGTTGCACTCTCTTCATGTGCCCAGTACCGTCACTCTTTTTTCAAGAATCACCTCGCAGGCTTAGGAGTTCCTTACATTTATTTTTCCTCTCATGATGTGAATGCAATTAATGCACGTATATCATTCATATGCAAAATACACATCCAAACATCCAATGATATGACTTGAAAACATAAACCGTAAAGTACTTTTAATTTCAATGCATGAATAATTAAAAATGCAAATTCTAGAAATTAAATCCACAAACTGAAGTTAAATGACAAAAGCAGCCTCTAGGTCATACGGGTTCAAATGATTAGACCTTTTTCTCAAAATAAAGAATTAATAAATCTTATTCCTTTTGTAATACTAATTAAAGAATTAAACATGACATTTATAATTAAATATTAAATCTACCTTAGATCTTCAAATGAAGGCTGTTGGGGCCTCCTTAGACCCTACTATACCTATCCCTAAAGTTTCAAAATGTTCTGGGCTTATTTAGGGTTAACGGGCTTAAAGTCCATTTAGGCCTTTAAACGGGCTTTGTGATTTGAGCCCCTAATTCTACTCGGTTTGGACTCAAATTTGGGCTTTCCCATCTATTTTTTTATGCTCTACACAACCATAAAATTATTTTCCTTGTTCAGACCTTTTTACCCCAACGTTTTGTGTGAAATAGAGCCAAGGGCATTTTTCAACCTTTCCCGACCTCCGATTGAGCTGAAATTTTTACTGAGACCTACTGTGACCATATACTACACGTATACCAATTTTCATGCAAAAATTCAAGGATTTCATGAGGACATTTTGGACAACAAGGGTTTTCACTCTAAATCTTCAATTTTTCTCTATGCTTGTGACGTTTTCATGCCAAAAACCTTAGATCTAATGAACTTATATCATTATAACTGAAATAACATAATTACAACAAGCATTTATGTACAGATTAACAACAAAATCACATGCAACTTCAAAACCTTCTTCAAAAACCATTCAAATACACATGTATGGCCATATTGCTTTACAATCTCATCTCAAGCCCTTTTGGCTTCATTT
>RXIC02000013.1:0-78431 GCA_003952965.2 Morella rubra | reverse complement strand
ATCCCTAAAAATAGCTAATAATTGCCGAAAATTACTAGAAAATTTTCCTCTTTCATTTTCTTTCAAATTCTTCAACCTAGTAATATATTTTGCTCCTCTATTATTTTATAAATTACGAAATAGAGACTTTTTACATTTTTAAAATTAGAAAATGCCATTATTTCATTTTTTTGCTTATATAACCTTTTTAAACCTAACTTTTTCCAAACTTTTTGCCCATGACTATATTTTTTTCTTAATTACTAAGCCAATAGGATATTTCATAGCCTAGACGTGCATCTTAGGAGTATTTTTAGGATTTATTTCATTTAATTAGCTCATCTTCTCCTAGCATTGACTGCATAAGAAGGACACACTTTGAATAAGGATCATCTACGCTTTCAGGCCCAACTTGGACGGAGCCGGTGATACCGATGGCTTTATTCTACATCACGATCCATTATTCAAGGATCTCATTCGAGCGACAGCAAGTACTGACAAACTTGAGAAAAGCTATACTATTTATGTCAGCTTGTGACTTCCCCTTAGAATGCTTGGTACAGAGATGGATACTTTACGTCGAGTCAGTGACCCATTTACCCGAGTTGGTACTGGTTGGAAAAGGCGGCCATGCATAAGAAAGAGGTGGTGTGAGAGGATCATGGGAGTCCTCGATCCCCAACCCATTAAGCTGTCACACCCCGTGCTAGTACTTATCCTCTCAACTCGCGTATAGGAATCATATGCACAAAATTCGGGGATTACCGCACGATAAAAATCGTTAGATTGCTTATATGCCCTGAATTTACTTAGCAGAAGACTTGTTTTAAAACATTATTGGTTAAAAGAAAAGTCGTTAAACTTAGAAGATCGAAAATAGTTTTAGAAGCTTGAACAAAAGAGGTGAAATCGTACCAAAATATTAAGCCAACATAAATTTCACTTTAATTAGGAAATTTTTTTAATAATGACTTAGATTGCAAATTACTAATAATAAAAGGTGAAATTGAAACGACATGAAGAAATATATTATTTTCTTATAATGAACAATGTTTAGTACAAAAGATGCTCCTTCAAGAGGACTACAAAAGTATAGGCCAAATTTACAAGAATGTGAGCTTCCTATAGCTCACCTAGCCTATTGTACCCTATTTCAAGAATAAAAACAGTTAAAACACTGCTGACAAAATAAAAGGAAATAACTAACTGGAGAAGTGCCAAAACAAAACCCTAACCCCTAATCCTCATCCTGGGTGTCTAAGGTGAGGTCAATAACGCAGTCAACTGACAGGCTTTGTGGGTCCTCTACTAGCTAGCCTTGGGGAAACGGAAAGGGCATTGTCAGTTGGGGTGAAGCTCCCACCTTACCGAGATGAACTATGCCAGGGGTTAGGAAATCCTTTATGAACCAGTGGGGCTCGTGCTCCACTATGTCTTGGAAATCCTTAAAGATCCAAACACAGACCTTTAGGACTACCACATACAGTCCCGCATCAAGGTAGGTGTCAGTCTCGTAATAATACATCTTCCTGCTCAAAGAAGAAAAGCAAGCACACATGAGAATAAAAAGGGTGAGTCCTATTGACTCAGTAAATCGGGAGGGGGCATGCTCATACAACTATAATTCATGTTTTGGAATCAATAGTACAATTCAATGAATTTCAAGTCATACAAGTCATAGAAACAATATAGAGAATGAATGCAATGCAATTCGCTCATTATATGGTTCCCTGAGATATTCCCGATGTATGCTCTGTTCACCCCAGGAGTTAGGTTATACATCCCTCCTCTCCTCGTGGGACTGTCCAGTGCCACCTACACTAGGACCTTTAAAAACAACATCATAGAGTCCAGAAGGAGCCCACCCATTCCCTATAGTGGGGGGTTACACTTTCCTCATCTGCCCGGTACCGTCACTCTTTCTTTGGGAATCACCTCGCAGGCTTGGGGGTTCCTCACATTTGTTTTTTTCTTATGAAGTGAATGCAATTAATGCACGAATATAATTCATGTGCAATGTACACATCTCAAACATCCCATGATATGACTTGAAAACATAAACCAATAAAGTGCTTGTAATTTCAATGCATAAATAATTAAAAATGCAAATTCAAAAATTAAATCCACAAACTGAATTTAAAATACTCAATCAGTTTCTATATCATATGGTTCAAATTATTAGACCTTTTTTCTTAAATAAAGAATTAATAAACTTTATTTCTTTTATTATATTAATTAATGAATTAAAAATGAAATTTATAATTAAATGTTAAATTTGCTCTAAATCTTCATATGAAGGCTTCTGGGGCCTTTTTAGACTCTAATAGGCCTATCCCTAATGTTTCAAAGTCTTATGGGCTTGTTTAGGGTTAACGGGCCTAAAGTCCATTTAACTGCTAAACGGCTTTGTGATTTGAGCACTTAATTTACTCGGTTTGGATTCAAAGTTGGACTTCCCCATCTATTTTTCATGCTCTACATAGCCATAATGATTTAAGTCGTCATAACTAAAATAACAATATAATCACAATATGCATTAAAATATAGATCAACAACAAAAATCACATATAATCTCATAACTTCCTTCAAAATCATCAAAACAACACATGTATAACTTCTCTCTTCATTCTCTCTTCATTCTCTTTTCTTCCCCTTTTTCTCTCTCTTGAGTCACGGTAATTGAGTCTCATGTGCTTTTACATCTTTGTTTTTTTCTTTATTCTACCTAATTAATTAGGGGCATGCTATATTTATGGGGACATAATGTTTATGGAGACAAGAAATTAATTACATTCATTGAATCTTTACTCATAGAAGAAAAGATTTTGCACACATGGCTAATAAGATAAGATTTGCAAGATTTTCACTAAGTTAGCTGACCAATAGTATATAGAGTGGCTTGGGAGGGTTTTGGACTTCCATGCACTAGTGGCCTTTAACCCAACTCATTTCCATATGCCCAAGTTTATAATTCAGCAACCCTAGGCCCAACTGAAATTTAAATACAATTAAATAAGTAGTTTAAAATAATTAAGCTCAAATAAAATCAATTAGACAAATAACATCACATTAATATAAAAAAGATAATTTATTAAAACCAAGGTTAAAAAAATAATATTTAAACCAAGGAAGAGAAATTCGGCCATCTACTAAAAATTAACCAAATTACTCTAAAATATTAGAGGAAATAAAATAAAATCAAATAAGTACTTTAAGCCCATGTAATTTGAAAATAAATGATCTTAATGCATGAATTTAAGATTAAAGGAAAGAAAGCACAGAAGCAAAAAATGTAAATAAAAATACCAAAATCATAAATTTAGAAACCAAAGCAACTAAAACAAATACCAAAGAGCTTAATTACTTAAAATATTTTAAACAAGTATTTCAAAAGCAGCACAAAAGATGAGGGGTATCACATAAGCTGCTCCTCAAACTTGCATTCTTGATCTGTGTCAGGCATATCTAGAAGACACCTGTAGCACATGAGGTCGTAGTTGGCTAGACCCTTTTTCTGAATGGCCGTGCATTTTTGTGCACCTGCATCAATGGAAAGCTTCATTTAGATACATTACAGTCTAAAGAGTTGAGGGGATCTTAATGGCAAGTAATAAAAAGGCTAACTACTAGGTAGGAGTCCCACTAGGCGACGGTCCCAGTAACGGTGTTAGAAATTGGATCCCATCCAAAGCTGGTCTTGTGGGGGCAACAATTGGTAGAACCGTTTCCATTGCTTCATCATCCTTTGAAGCTTCTCCTGCACTTGTGCCGTGGTCTTGGACATGCCAGTGGCGACATTAAATTGTGTTGTTAGCCCTGGCCACATGGATGTGTGTAGGGGCAGCATTTTGCATGTTTCCATCGACTGATGCGTCCTTCGGGATGTTCAAGAGCGTGAGCTCTTGGGATGCAGTCCAATCAGAACCCTTCCCCATGTAGTAAATGAAGCATAGTGGTTATGCAAATATAGAAGGTACATCCGTTAGAGTAAATTAGTTGAAACAAAAGCAGGGTTGGAGACACGCACACATTGCCATGTTTGAGAGCATATTGTAGCTCAGCACATATATCTTGATTATTATGAGAGTTGCAGGGATAATGGACCATGCCTAAGGTATATGACACATCTTTAATTTCAGCAGGACCAATGTAGCTAATGGTGACAATTTACATATAATAATAGTTTTTCACATAACCTAGGGACAATGCTCAAGTTTGATGTATATGGCTCGTGTATAAGTTCAGCAAAACCGTTATGGATAATGGTAACAGTTACTATATAATTATATCAACCACATAACCTGCTACAAGGCATGGTTGGCAAGAAAGTAAAGGTAATAGTTAGTGCTGATCAACTTTCGCCGTTTGGGGGGCTTGCGGATGTTTCTTTTGATGAGGGGTATCTTGAAATGAGGCCAAAGATTATAAGGCATGTAAAAGCAACAACAAAATTTAATCAAAATAGATTCCACACAGAACATTCACCGAGGCATTGAATTGCATAGGGTACTAAGGCATTTCCTAACGGTTGTATCAATTAAACGCATTGAAGCACGGATTGTGATCTGTATTCAGCTGCAGCATTAAAATCACAACGTTGTAGACAGAGTTTTCATGTCACAATGGTAAGTGAATTGTTGATAGTGTACACATACACCCAACCATAAGTGAGCTATAGTATTGGCGCTGAAACAATTCGATCTCTTGAAATAGTTAATGTGCAATGCGGATTTTGGAAGGGAGCATGCGTCATTTGGGAAGAGGGGCCATATGAAAGATGGATTGCAATTATAACATGCAGTGGACAATGTCTAGGCTTTCCTTGGCATAAGTTAACAGAGGCATAATATTGAACACTGACCACGCAAAATCACATTAACAAGGTAAAAGACCACTGAAAGAGGTAAATAGTTCCACACAATAGAAGACAGAAGGGTATCTTAACAAACCTTGGACTTAGAATGCGTTGTGGGAACCGTGGTAGGTGTTGATGGGGAAGAGAGCAATTGCCGGTGGCCTATGCATGAATCTCAGTTATCGAGCGTGGTGGGCACTGCAGCAGATGCGGATGGATGATGAACACCGAAGTTTCCCGATGAATGACTGCTTCTAAAGCATTAAAAGGTTGTACTCGCTCGCTTAGGCATAGTTTGGAGGTGATCTAGAAAGGGAGTTGTCTTAAATAATACTTTCTACCTTATGAACAGGGTTGGACAATTGATAGGACTATTATCGTGCATCAATGGAGATGTTTCGTCAAGCCTTGGAGATGAAATCTGAGGTGATTGGTGAAATCTCAATGAATATTGGATGGGTGAAATTAAATCCTTGAGTGAATGCAATCTGATATTCGATTCTCTGAACTGTGCTGCAGAGAGGATGCCGAGCATAGATTTATGAGGGTGTAGATTGTTAGAATTATGTGCCCTTGATATCCAAATGATTAATCCAGTCCTAATATCTCATATGGAATATAGTTTGGTGGAAGGAATTAATTGTATGTAAAAGGGGCATATTTGCAATAATCTCAAATTTCAGGGGTCAATTACAATATGTTGATGGACTTGAATAATATTATGATGGTCTTTATCTTTTGAATGTTGATAATTCTTTGAATAATATTGAGAATGATGATTCCAGTGTGTTATCCCTTAAGAGGAAAAGGGATGTTAATCCAACTTACTTGTGGCATCTAAAACTTGGTCATGCCAATATTGATAGGATCAATAGATTGGTAAGGGATGGGCCATTGCAATTTTTGAAAATTGAGCCCTATCCAATCTGTGAGCCCTTGCTTACAAGGAAAGACGACCAAAAGTCCTTTTACGGGAAAAGGAATTAGAGCCACAAAAGTATTAGGAATACATACTGATGTTTGTGGTCCCTTCAACCATATGGCAAGAGGAGGTTTTCTTTATTTCATTACTTTCATTGATGATTATTTCAAGTATGGTTATCTATACTTGATGAAGCATAAATCGAAATCCTTTGAAAAGTTCAAGGAATTCCACAATGAAGTTGAGAAACAGATTGGAAAGTCCATTAAAATGATTCGCTCCGATAGGGGAGGCGAATACCTCTTGGATGATTTTAAAGTTTATCTTAAAGATCATGGAATCATATCTCAACTCACACCACCAGGCACACCACAGCACAATGGTGTTGCAGAAGAAGGAATAGAACCCTATTAGATATGGTTCGTTCCATGATGAGCATATCTGAGTTGCCCATATCATTTTGGGGACATGCTTTGGAGACCGCTGTTTACTTGTTAAACAGGATCCCTACAAAATCAGTTCCTAATACCCCATATGAGTTATGGCCAAGCCTAAATCATATTAAGATATGGCGTTGTCCAGCTCATGTTAAAAGGTTTAATGGATAAGCTGAGATCAAGGACTAATAGGTGCCTATTTGTAGGCTACCCCAAAATGACTACTGGTTTCTACTATCTAATCCCCAATGAAAACAAAGTGTTTGTTTAGCAGGAATACTACTTGAAGAGGATTATAGTTTGAATGAAACTGAGAGTAGAGTTGCTCTTGATGAGCAAAAAGATAGTACAGTGATTGAGCAGAATGAGAATAATGATGATCAAGTGATTATTCCCACTGATCAAACTAAACCCGTTGAGACACAGGAGCCTCGTCGTAGTAAAAGGATTATAAGACCTCCAGTAAAATTCAGTTTGTTAAATGAGATTTATCAAATGGATTATGAGGGACTGAAGATTGATCCTTATGATTATAAGAGGCTGTAAAGACAAAGATGCTAGCATTGGCATGTGGCCATGGAATCAGAGATGGACTCCATGTATTCCAACAAGGTATGGACCTTGGTAGACAAACCAGAAGGCATTAAGCCTATAGGTTGCAAATGGGTCTACAAAAGGAAACTTGGACCAACAGGAAAGGTAGAGACCTTTAAAGCTAGGCTGGTAGCGAAAGGGTATACTCAAAAGGCTGGTATTGATTTTGAGGAAACCTTTTCACCAGTAGCTATGCTAAAGTCCATAAGGATTCTGTTGGCAATTGCAACATACTATGATTATAAGATATGGATGGATGTGAATTATTCTTGAATGGGTATCTATGAAGAAATTTATATGGACAGCCAGAAGGTTTCATATCTCAGAAAAATGAATCAAAAGTGTGCAAATTGGAGAAATCCATTTATGGCCTAAAACAAGCATCACGTTGTTGAACATTCGTTTTAATGAGTCAATAAAATTTTGTTTCTCACAAAACATGGATAAACCTTGTGTCTACAAGAAGGTTAGTGAGAGTGCTATCACCTTTTTCTTTATGTAGATGACATACTACTCATGGGAATGATGATGTAGGGCTTTGTCATGTGAAAATGTTGTCTAACCAATTTTCAATGAAAGACCTTGGAAGCATCCTATATACTCGGGATCAAAGTGTTTAGAGACCAAAAGAAAAGATTATTGGGTCTCACAGGTCAATTATATTGACAGGATTTTTAGCATGGTAAATTCCAAGAAAGGGTTTCTACCCTTTAGACATGGAATTCATCTCTCTAAGCAGATGTGTCCAAAAACACTGAAGAAAGAGAGAAGATGAGTAACTGCCATTATGCTTCGGTTGTAGAGAGTCTCATGTATGCTATGCTTTGTACTAGACCTGATATCAGTCACGCAGTTAGCGTTGTGAGTAGATACCAATCCAATCCAGGTCCAGAACATTGGTCAGCAGTAAAACATATCCTCAGGTATTTGAGAAATACAAAACACTATTTCTTAGTGTATGGTAGTGAGGATCTGACTGTCCAGGGATATACAGATTCGGATTTTCAATCAGACATTGATGATAGAAGATCAACATCCGGGTTTGTGTTCCTTCTTGGCAAAGGAGCATTCAGTTGGAGAAGTTTCAAGCAAAGTACTACTGCTGATTCTACAACTGAGGCAGAATATGTTGCTGCAAGTGAAGCTGCAAAGAAAGCTATGTGGATTCGCAAGTTCATTCAAGAACTTGAAGTTGTCCCTTCGATTGAGGCGCCTATTTCCTTATACTGTGATAACAATGGTGCAATTGCACAGGCAGTGGAACCAAGGTCTCATCAAAGGACGAAGCACATAGAACGTCGTTTTCACCTAATACGTGATATCATATCTAGAGGTGATGTCACAATGGTGAAGGTTGCATCAGCTGATAATTTAGCTGATCCATTTACAAAGCCTTTATCTCAGAAAGTGTTTGAGAAACATATTAAGGATATGGGTTTGAGATATATGTATGATTGGGTTTGACGTTTTATTTTTCCTTTATTATTTGATAATAAAAGTTTATTTGTTTTTCACATATATTATTGTTGTTATGGGTTTATACGTAACATGAGATGTTATGTATGTAAATTTGTTCAGGCAACATTGTAGAAAAATCATGCTAGAGATTAATGAATCAAAAGTAGGGAATAGTGATTTTTCAGTTCCTTGTAAGCCTGAAATTGTTCTAGACTTTTGTGTCATAAAGTCTACACTTGTTGTGCTGAGAATGATTGATTCCATCATTGAGGTATGACCTTAAGCAAACAAGTGGGTGTCATGTAATAGGTACATACACTGAATAGGATCCACTTTTGGAAAATGATCACTGTCAGGCTAAAGGTTGTTCTATCACAATTCGGTATTGTCCTTAGACCTGAGAGGTTTGTATTTATTCATGTATTATACACATACTTTGACGTTGTCAACCGGTGATGTCCATTCAGGACTATATAAACATGTTGGGTTTGTGCGTGATGAGTTGTATGAATGCTCAACAAGGAATCCACCAGTCTCTTGGAGAGACAGTATATTCAGTTAATGTTCATATAAGTGTTGGACCAAAAGAAATCCGGCTGGATGTGTTTTACAAAACTATTTTTGAATACATAAAAGTATATTATATATTTCAAAATTGTTTTATGGTCCAACTGAGTTGTGAACTAAGAAAAAGGTTTACATGAGATAGGGACCTTTGGTTCACAAGTGGGAGATTGTTAGAATTATGTGCCCTCGATAATCTAAATGATTAATCCAGTCCTAATATCTCATATAGAATATAGTTTGGTGGAAGGAATTAATTGTATGTAAAAGGGGCATATTTGCAATAATCTCAAATTTAGGGGTCAATTACAATATGTTGATGGACTTGATTGTAATTAGTAGAAGCCCTAATTTTATTAGAAGAAGAGTTCTTCAGTTTAATCCTACGGCTGGAATTTGAGATCCCTAAGGATCCTATGTCTCATGCTCTCTCTAGGGTTTCCCAAGGCCTATAAATATAATTGTTATATTCAAGGGGTTGGCCATCAGAACCTATTAGAGAAATCCCTAAAAGGAGAGAGTGACATAAATCCCTTAGGAGGCAAGACATTTGTGTTGCTATTTTATTCTGTTACTATTATATTCTGAATCGTTGGAGCTTTGGATTGGATCGTGAAGTGGGTTGAAACTTGTGGATTTCTGAATTACTATATCAAGATAAGTAATCGAATCCGCAATTGCAATTATAATCCTGATAGATTTTTTGTTGAAAACATGTTATTTATTTAGTTTAATTCCGCATAAACTATCATAGATGTAATATGTACAGAGAGTATATCAAATTCAAACAGAGGCTCCACAGTTATTAGTGGCAAATCGTGGCAAGAGGAGGTCGTTAAGGCATCAAATCGGTTGTTGGAGACTCGAAGGGTCCGCCATAAATTTATAAAAAACTTGCAGTGAGCATGAAGGAGGGAGAGGGGGAGACAGAGGAGGTCGTTATTATTATTTTTTTTTTTTATGTAATTGGCCTCTCCTCGTAGTTTCATCCCTGCAATTTATAACTTAACACATAACCTAGTCAAATTAAAGAATTAATGCTTCTAAAACAAAGGGCTTTATATCCATTTGTGGTTGAATGTTGTTTAGGAAGAGTGTTATATTTTCTTACTATTCTTCATGTGAAAACAATAAAGAAAAGCGGTATCCAATTTTTTTCACATGAAGTTTAAAAAGGCATATTGTTTCCACTTCACTAAGCATATATAGAAAAAGAGGCTTGTATAATTTGGTTTTGGTTTTGTCATTCGAAAGGTTACTAGGGAAAAAGAAGAGAGGCTAATTAACAAGTAATGGCCTTCTCATACAATATAATTAGGTAAGTTTCAAAACTAATTAGCAAGAAGTGATCATTTTAGGTATGCTTCAAAATGTATATGCCAACCGCATACATATAACAACCAATTAAGTAACAAAAAAAACTCCAAAACCAAAGCTAGAAAGTAGAAACCATCATGACTCCCTGTAGTTACTAAAAAAAGTAAACAAAAAAAAACCAATTATTCTATATATTATGTAATGGGTACTCATGATGATGATTCTTTCCTCAACGATGTCAAGTGCCATTATATAATTCAACATAAGTAAAATTGCTCGTTCTGCTCTTATAAAAGCTGCATAATTTGGTATAATATATAGCAATTATGGTTTGGTACATTTTTCTGTCGGTGCTATGTTAGCTAGGTTTCCTTGGTGAAACTACGTGAAATATGGAGCGGCCTGGTCCATCTCAAATTGACGTATTTCTGCGTATCAATAACATTGTAAAGCGCCAATCATTTTTTTTCACAAATGGCATGAAGTAATTCAAAGAATTTTCTAATCACTAATAAGTTATAACTGTGGTTGCCATTGAACCTCTTTTTATGAAGAAATTGAGAACAGTAGGGTAGGGAGGATGATAGGCTGATTAGCACCCTTTACTTGAGGTCCAATCGAGGAATCCGCAAAAACTCTCCTCAAGATGATCAACCTTGGAGGACCGGTTGAGGTTGATAGTTTTAAAATGGAGTATTACATCTTCTAATTATATTTCCATTTCGACTTAAAAATGAAACTGGTGATTGGCTTTCGGGCAGGCGAGCGTTAGGGGAAGAGATTTCCCATTTCTATGAGTCGCTTTATTTATCTGAAGCTTTTGCCATCCCCGATGACTTGGAAGGCTTGTTTGATAAGGTTATCACTGCAGAGGACAATTTGATGTTGACTCAGATCCCAGATGATGAGGAAGTTGTCGCAGTGCTCCATATTATAAACCCCGACAAGGCCTCGGGACTGGACGAGTTTACAGTCTTCTTCTTTACACTACAAGAAAATCGAACTTCCTCGACAGAGGACTTTGTAGAAAAAACATGGGAAACTCATCGAAGATGGTCTTCAGCCACAAGATTCGGTCGTCAAGCGCTGGTCATGGTTGCTGCGTGTAGATAGCCCTTGCTTGACCTCGTTTCACCTCCGTCGGCAATGGATTGGCTATGTTGACGAGGAATATCGTTGGCAGAAGTTTGCTATCTTCGTGGTTGAAAACTCCATCTTTTTAGACGGACGGTCAGGGTTGCTCTGTTGTCGACGCTCCCTATGTCGTCAAGATAGCTATAACTTTGATGACGACACCAAGTCGCCGCCCCACTGGTTTTTCTCTATGCAAATCGATTGTTCACTCAAAATTTTACCGACGACTCAACCATGTGGGCAATGACGATTATCGATGAATAAATTGTTGTTGGGAGTGATTCCAACAATTCTTGTAGTGTTCTGCGACGTCTGGGTTCAGGTGGCCAATTATGTTTGCCCAGTGGAAGTGGCAGTCGCGAAATGCTCATAGAGACACAAGTTATGGTGGGAATATTTTGGGGGTTTTGCTATATACATGGAGAATGGATCGGCCACTTGCCGTGGTGGGCATTGATTATTAATGATTTTCTTCTTTCCTTACTTTCCTTATCATAATAATAGTTTATTGCATTTTATTTTGAAATTTCTCATTTCCTTCATTGTGTCCTGTTTGTTTGTCGAGTGACCATTAATACACTCAGAATGAGACCAATGGAAAGATCTGTAAAATACAATTCATGCAAGAGAATAGTAGATTGTTTGTCTAAGGTGAAACAACACCCAGAGCTAGAATGCTTCAACAGAGTCTTAGCTAGAATGCTTCAACAGAGTCTTTACAGATATAGCTAATTGCATTTCAAAACACCAATAAACAACCTGATCTATGTGAACTCCTTCAGCAACTGACCCTCTGATTTGAAAACCACCGATGACTTGAAAAACCAAAGATTTGCCTGAGAATATATAGAGCAAAAGTATAAAAATGTGAAGCCAACAAAACATTGAGAGTACAGACTTTAATCTAGACGAGAGAATATATTATTATTCATTTAAAGAGAAGAGCAGTCTAAGATCACGAGAACGATCGCGAGACAACATAACAGAAGCATAAAAAATGATCAACGATATTATATCCAGTAATGAGGACCTCGCGTGCCGTCGCTGCCATTATATTAGCCTGGCCGGGCGTAAGCGGTCTCCCACGAGCAATTCGAGTGCTGATAGGCGAAATCTTTGTCAGCCAAGAGCACAAGTGGCGGTGGAAATGAGGCGTGGCGTGACTCCGGAGCGAGAGAGACGTTTCGCGGTCGAGATAGCGATGAGCATGTCCATGAGTGTCGATGCTTATAGCGAGTGGTCATTCAACGACGACTAACCTTATAGTATATCTTCTGTACGAGTGAGGCTAGGAGAAAAGGTGACGGATCAACACAGGAAGATAAAGCAGTGACAGGTGTGAGGGAAATGAGCAGAAGAGCTGCACATGCGATTGTCACGAGCAATGTTAGTGGGCAAAATAACTCTATTTGAAAATTTGGTATTTCACCTCATCAAACCTAGATGACTACACACTAAGATCAGCGAGACAATGATACTGCAGAGTGGTAAAGCGAATCACGAGGAGAGCAGATGATAAGATAAGGGAGTAGGCACGGAAGGACAGCCGACATATTACACACTCGATGCAGAGCACTTTGAAATATAGACACGCTGAATAATAATTGCAGCAGACCAAGAAGAGCCGGACAGGATGGTACAGAAGGGACAACAGGTTCGTTCCATACATCATCAAGTGAACTATACATCTTCGTCGTACTCCACACCGGTACTGCTGACACATATCACCATTAGTCTATTGAACGACATGAACTACACGCGTGTGACACAAGCTAGCGCGGAGCGGGAACCTAAGATGATCCCGACAGAGTGCGGTGCTTGCGCTAGCGACTGTGCTTCTCTATTATCTAGAAGACAACACGCGCAGTGTGTAATAAGCCAGTGCTGGCTGACAAAGATTTGACAAAAACCCGGCCTTCGATGAGATGCCACCGGATATTTGAGGAACAGGCAAGGGTCATAGAATAACTTTTATATTTTTACTCTATGTTTTCAGTGTTTAGATAGTTCCTATCTTTGATGTTAATCTCTAATAAGGCGAATTGTTGGTACTCTCAATGTTTTGTTGGCTTCACATTTTTATACTTTTGCTCTATATATTCTCAGGCAAATCTTTGGTTTTTCAAGTCATCGGTGGTTTTCAAATCAGAGGGTCAGTTGCTGAAGGAGTTCACATAGATCAGGTTGTTTATTGGTGTTTTGAAATGCAATTAGCTATATCTGTAAAGACTCTGTTGAAGCATTCTAGCTAAGACTCTGTTGAAGCATTCTAGCTCTGGGTGTTGTTTCACCTTAGACAAACAATCTACTATTCTCTTGCATGAATTGTATTTTACAGATCTTTCCATTGGTCTCATTCTGAGTGTATTAATGGTCACTCGACAAACAAACAGGACACAATGAAGGAAATGAGAAATTTCAAAATAAAATGCAATAAACTATTATTATGATAAGGAAAGTAAGGAAAGAAGAAAATCATTAATAATCAATGCCCACCACGGCAAGTGGCCGATCCATTCTCCATGTATATAGCAAAACCCCCAAAATATTCCCACCATAACTTGTGTCTCTATGAGCATTTCGCGACTGCCACTTCCACTGGGCAAACATAATTGGCCACCTGAACCCAGACGTCGCAGAACACTACAAGAATTGTTGGAATCACTCCCAACAACAATTTATTCATCGATAATCGTCATTGCCCACATGGTTGAGTCGTCGGTAAAATTTTGAGTGAACAATCGATTTGGATAGAGAAAAACCAGTGGGGCGGCGACTTGGTGTCGTCATCAAAGTTATAGCTATCTTGACGACATAGGGAGCGTCGACAACAGAGCAACCCTGACCGTCCGTCTAAAAAGATGGAGTTTTCAACCACGAAGATAGCAAACTTCTGCCAACGATATTCCTCGTCAACATAGCCAATCCATTGCCGACGGAGGTGAAACGAGGTCAAGCAAGGGCTATCTACACGCAGCAACCATGACCAGCGCTTGACGACCGAATCTTGTGGCTGAAGACCATCTTCGATGAGTTTCCCATGTTTTTTCTACAAAGTCCTCTGTCGAGGAAGTTCGATTTTCTTGTAGTGTAAAGAAGAAGACTGTAAACTCGTCCAGTCCCGAGGCCTTGTCGGGGTTTATAATATGGAGCACTGCGACAACTTCCTCATCATCTGGGATCTGAGTCAACATCAAATTGTCCTCTGCAGTGATAACCTTATCAAACAAGCCTTCCAAGTCATCGGGGATGGCAAAAGCTTCAGATAAATAAAGCGACTCATAGAAATGGGAAATCTCTTCCCCTAACGCTCGCCTGCCCGAAAGCCAATCACCAGTTTCATTTTTAAGTCGAAATGGAAATATAATTAGAAGATGTAATACTCCATTTTAAAACTATCAACCTCAACCGGTCCTCCAAGGTTGATCATCTTGAGGAGAGTTTTTGCGGATTCCTCGATTGGACCTCAAGTAAAGGGTGCTAATCAGCCTATCATCCTCCCTACCCTACTGTTCTCAATTTCTTCATAAAAAGAGGTTCAATGGCAACCACAGTTATAACTTATTAGTGATTAGAAAATTCTTTGAATTACTTCATGCCATTTGTGAAAAAAAATGACTGGCGCTTTACAATGTTATTGATACGCAGAAATACGTCAATTTGAGATGGACCAGGCCGCTCCATATTTCACGTAGTTTCACCAAGGAAACCTAGCTAACATAGCACCGACAGAAAAATGTACCAAACCATAATTGCTATATATTATACCAAATTATGCAGCTTTTATAAGAGCAGAACGAGCAATTTTACTTATGTTGAATTATATAATGGCACTTGACATCGTTGAGGAAAGAATCATCATCATGAGTACCCATTACATAATATATAGAATAATTGGTTTTTTTTTGTTTACTTTTTTTAGTAACTACAGGGAGTCATGATGGTTTCTACTTTCTAGCTTTGGTTTTGGAGTTTTTTTTGTTACTTAATTGGTTGTTATATGTATGCGGTTGGCATATACATTTTGAAGCATACCTAAAATGATCACTTCTTGCTAATTAGTTTTGAAACTTACCTAATTATATTGTATGAGAAGGCCATTACTTGTTAATTAGCCTCTCTTCTTTTTCCCTAGTAACCTTTCGAATGACAAAACCAAAACCAAATTATACAAGCCTCTTTTTCTATATATGCTTAGTGAAGTGGAAACAATATGCCTTTTTAAACTTCATGTGAAAAAAATTGGATACCGCTTTTCTTTATTGTTTTCACATGAAGAATAGTAAGAAAATATAACACTCTTCCTAAACAACATTCAACCACAAATGGATATAAAGCCCTTTGTTTTAGAAGCATTAATTCTTTAATTTGACTAGGTTATGTGTTAAGTTATAAATTGCAGGGATGAAACTACGAGGAGAGGCCAATTACATAAAAAAAAAAAATAATAATAACGACCTCCTCTGTCTCCCCCTCTCCCTCCTTCATGCTCACTGCAAGTTTTTTATAAATTTATGGCGGACCCTTCGAGTCTCCAACAACCGATTTGATGCCTTAACGACCTCCTCTTGCCACGATTTGCCACTAATAACTGTGGAGCCTCTGTTTGAATTTGATATACTCTCTGTACATATTACATCTATGATAGTTAATGCGGAATTAAACTAATATAATAACATGTTTTCAACAAAAAATCTATCAGGATTATAATTGCAATTGCGAATTTGATTACTTATCTTGATATAGTAATTCAGAAATCCACAAGTTTCAACCCACTTCACGATCCAATCCAAAGTTCCAACGATTTAGAATATAATAGTAACAAAATAGCAACACAAATGTCTTGCCTCCTAAGGGATTTATGTCACTCTCTCCTTTTAGGGATTTCTCTAATAGGTTCTGATGGCCAACCCCTTGAATATAACATTATATTTATAGGCCTTGGGAAACCCTAGAGAGAGCATGAGACATAGGATCCTTAGGGATCTCAAATTCCAGCCGTAGGATTAAACTGAAGAACTCTTCTTCTAATAAAATTAGGGCTTCTACTAATTACAATCAAGTCCATCAACATATTGTAATTGACCCCTGAAATTTGAGATTATTGCAAATATGCCCCTTTTACATACAATTAATTCCTTCCACCAAACTATATTCCATATGAGATATTAGGACTGGATTAATCATTTGGATATCGAGGGCACATAATTCTAACAATCTCCCACTTGCCCTCAGAACCAAATATCACTGTCACGTCCCTATCTCATGTAAACCTTGATTTCTTAGTTCACAACTCAGTTGGACCATAAAACAATTTTGAAATATATAATATACTTTTATGTATTCAAAAATAGTTTTGTAAAACACATCCAGCCGGATTTCTTTTGGTCCAACACTTATATGAACATTAACTGAATATACTGTCTCTCCAAGAGACTGGTGGATTCCTTGTTGAGCATTCATACAACTCATCCATCACGCACACAACCCAACATGTTCGTATATAGTCCTGAATGGACATCACCGGTTGACAACGTCAAAGTATGTGTACATAATACATGAATAAATACAAACCTCTCAGGTCTAAGGACAATACCGAATTGTGATAGAACAACCTTTAGCCTGACAGTGATCATTTCCAAAAGTTTCTCGGATCCTGTTCAGTGTATGTACCTATTACATGACACCCACTTGTTTGCTTAAGGTCATACCTCAATGATGGAATCAATCATTCTCAGCACAACAAGTGTAGACTTTATGACACAAAAGTCTAGAACAATTTCAGGCTTACAAGGAACTGAAAAATCATTATTCCCTACTTTGATTCATTAATCTCTAGCATGATTTTTCTACAATGTTGCCTGAACAAATTTACATACATAACATCTCATGTTACGTATAAACCCATAACAACAATAATATATGTGAAAAACAAATAAACTTTTATTATCAAATAATAAAGGAAAAATAAACGTCAAACCCAATCATACATATATCTCAAACCCATATCCTTAATATGTTTCTCAAACACTTTCTGAGATAAAGGCTTTGTAAATGGATCAGCTAAATTATCAGCTGATGCAACCTTCACCATTGTGACATCACCTCTGATATGATATCACGTATTAGGTGAAAACGACGTTCTATGTGCTTCGTCCTTTGATGAGACCTTGGTTCCACTGCCTGTGCAATTGCACCATTGTTATCACAGTATAAGGAAATAGGCGCCTCAATCGAAGGGACAACTTCAAGTTCTTGAATGAACTTGCGAATCCACACAGCTTTCTTTGCAGCTTCACTTGCAGCAACATATTCTGCCTCAGTTGTAGAATCAGCAGTAGTACTTTGCTTGAAACTTCTCCAACTGAATGCTCCTTTGCCAAGAAGGAACACAAACCTGGATGTTGATCTTCTATCATCAATGTCTGATTGAAAATCCGAATCTATACACTAAGAAATAGTGTTTTTGTATTTCTCAAATACCTGAGGATATGTTTTACTGCTGACCAATGTTCTGGACCTGGATTGGATTGGTATCTACTCACAACGCTAACTGCGTGACTGATATCAGGTCTAGTACAAAGCATAGCATACATGAGACTCCTACAGCCGAAGCATAATGGCAGTTACTCATCTTCTCTCTTTCTTCAGGTGTTTTTGGACACATCTGCTTAGAGAGATGAATTCCATGTCTAAAGGGTAGAAACCCTTTCTTGGAATTTACCATGCTAAATCTAGCCAATATCCTGTCAATATAATTGACCTGTGAGAGACCCAATAATCTCTTCTTTCGGTCTCTAAACACTTTGATCCCGAGTATATAGGATGCTTCCCAAGGTCTTTCATTGAAAATTGGTTAGACAACCACATTTTCACAGATGACAAAGCCCCTACATCATTCCCAATGAGTAGTATGTCATCTACATAAAGAACCAAAAAGGTGATAGCACTCCCACTAACCTTCTTGTAGACACAAGGTTCATCCATGTTTTGTGAGAAACCAAACATTTTGATTGACTCATTAAAACGGATGTTCCAACAACGTGATGCTTGTTTTAGGCCATGGAATTCTCCAATTTACACTTTGATTCCTATGAAACCTTCTGGCCATATAAAATATGGAACCCATTCAAGAATGGTTTTCACATCATCTCTACCATCTCATAATCATAGTATGCTGCAATTGCCAACAGAATCCTTATGGACTTAGCATAACTACTGGTGAAAAGGTTCCTCATAATCAATACCAGCCTTTTGAGTATACCCTTTCGCTACCAGCCTAGCTTTAAAGGTCTCTACCTTTCCTGTTGGTCCAAGTTTCCTTTTGTAGACCCATTTGCAACCTATAGGCTTAATGCCTTCTGGTTTGTCTACCAAGGTCCATACCTTGTTGGAATACATGGAGTCCATCTCTGATTCCATGGCCACATGCAATGCTTAGCATCTTTGTCTTTCACAGCCTCTGTATAATCACAAGGATCAATCTTCAGTCCCTCATAATCCATTTGATAAATCTCATTTAACAAACTGAATTTTACTGGAGGTCTTATAATCCTTTTACTACGACGAGGCTCCTGTGTCTCAACAGGTTTAGTTTGATCAGTGGGAATAATCACTTGATCATCATTATTCTCATTCTGCTCAGTCACTGTACTATCTTTTTGCTCATCAAGAGCAACTCTACTCTCAGTTTCATTCAAACTATAATCTCTTCAAGAAAAGTAGCATTCCTGCTAACAAACACTTTGTTTTCATTTGGATTATAGAAGTAGAAACCAGTAGTCATTTTGGGATAGCCTACAAATAGGCACCTATTAGTCCTTGATCCAGCTTATCCACATTAAACCTTTTAACATGAGCTGGACAACCCATATCTTAATATGATTTAGGCTTGGCTTCTTGCCAGTCCATAACTCATATGGGGTATTAGGAACTGATTTTGTAGGGATCCTGTTTAACAAGTAAACAGCGGTCTCCAAAGCATGTCCCCAAAATGATATGGGCAACTCAGATATGCTCATCATGGAACGAACCATATCCAATAGGGTTCTATTCCTTCTTTCTGCAACACCATTGTGCTGTGGTGTGCCTGGTGGTGTGAGTTGAGATATGATTCCATGATCTTTAAGATAAACTTTAAAATCATCCAAGAGGTATTCGCCTCCCCTATCGGAGCGAATCATTTTAATGGACTTTCCAATCTGTTTCTCAACTTCATTGTGGAATTCCTTGAACTTTTCAAAGGATTTCGATTTATGCTTCATCAAGTATAGATAACCATACCTGAATAATCATCAATGAAAGTAATGAAATAAAAGAAACCTCCTCTTGCCATATGGTTGAAGGGACCACAAACATCAGTATGTATTAATCCTAATACTTTTGTGGCTCTAATTCCTTTTCCCGTAAAAGGACTTTTGGTCATCTTTCCTTGTAAGCAGGGCTCACAGATTGGATAGGGCTCAATTTTCAGAAATTGCAATGGCCCATCCCTTACCAATCTATTGATCCTATCAATATTGGCATGACCAAGTTTTAGATGCCACAAGTAAGTTGGATTAACATCCCTTTTCCTCTTAAGGGATAACACACTGGAATCATCATTCTCAATATTATTCAAAGAATTATCAACATTCAAAAGATAAAGACCATCATAATATTATTCAAGTCCATCAACATATTGTAATTGACCCCTGAAATTTGAGATTATTGCAAATATGCCCCTTTTACATACAATTAATTCCTTCCACCAAACTATATTCCATATGAGATATTAGGACTGGATTAATCATTTGGATATCAAGGGCACATAATTCTAACAATCTACACCCTCATAAATCTATGCTCGGCATCCTCTCTGCAGCACAGTTCAGAGAATCGAATATCAGATTGCATTCACTCAAGGATTTAATTTCACCCATCCAATATTCATTGAGATTTCACCAATCACCTCAGATTTCATCTCCAAGGCTTGACGAAACATCTCCATTGATGCACGATAATAGTCCTATCAATTGTCCAACCCTGTTCATAAGGTAGAAAGTATTATTTAAGACAACTCCCTTTCTAGATCACCTCCAAACTATGCCTAAGCGAGCGAGTACAACCTTTTAATGCTTTAGAAGCAGTCATTCATCGGGAAACTTCGGTGTTCATCATCCATCCGCATCTGCTGCAGTGCCCACCACGCTCGATAACTGAGATTCATGCATAGGCCACCGGCAATTGCTCTCTTCCCCATCAACACCTACCACGGTTCCCACAACGCATTCTAAGTCCAAGGTTTGTTAAGATACCCTTCTGTCTTCTATTGTGTGGAACTATTTACCTCTTTCAGTGGTCTTTTACCTTGTTAATGTGATTTTGCGTGGTCAGTGTTCAATATTATGCCTCTGTTAACTTATGCCAAGGAAAGCCTAGACATTGTCCACTGCATGTTATAATTGCAATCCATCTTTCATATGGCCCCTCTTCCCAAATGACGCATGCTCCCTTCCAAAATCCGCATTGCACATTAACTATTTCAAGAGATCGAATTGTTTCAGCGCCAATACTATAGCTCACTTATGGTTGGGTGTATGTGTACACTATCAACAATTCACTTACCATTGTGACATGAAAACTCTGTCTACAACGTTGTGATTTTAATGCTGCAGCTGAATACAGATCACAATCCGTGCTTCAATGCGTTTAATTGATACAACCGTTAGGAAATGCCTTAGTACCCTATGCAATTCAATGCCTCGGTGAATGTTCTGTGTGGAATCTATTTTGATTAAATTTTGTTGTTGCTTTTACATGCCTTATAATCTTTGGCCTCATTTCAAGATACCCCTCATCAAAAGAAACATCCGCAAGCCCCCCAAACGGCGAAAGTTGATCAGCACTAACTATTACCTTTACTTTCTTGCCAACCATGCCTTGTAGCAGGTTATGTGGTTGATATAATTATATAGTAACTGTTACCATTATCCATAACGGTTTTGCTGAACTTATACACGAGCCATATACATCAAACTTGAGCATTGTCCCTAGGTTATGTGAAAAACTATTATTATATGTAAATTGTCACCATTAGCTACATTGGTCCTGCTGAAATTAAAGATGTGTCATATACCTTAGGCATGGTCCATTATCCCTGCAACTCTCATAATAATCAAGATATATGTGCTGAGCTACAATATGCTCTCAAACATGGCAATGTGTGCGTGTCTCCAACCCTGCTTTTGTTTCAACTAATTTACTCTAACGGATGTACCTTCTATATTTGCATAACCACTATGCTTCATTTACTACATGGGGAAGGGTTCTGATTGGACTGCATCCCAAGAGCTCACGCTCTTGAACATCCCGAAGGACGCATCAGTCGATGGAAACATGCAAAATGCTGCCCCTACACACATCCATGTGGCCAGGGCTAACAACACAATTTAATGTCGCCACTGGCATGTCCAAGACCACGGCACAAGTGCAGGAGAAGCTTCAAAGGATGATGAAGCAATGGAAACGGTTCTACCAATTGTTGCCCCCACAAGACCAGCTTTGGATGGGATCCAATTTCTAACACCGTTACTGGGACCGTCGCCTAGTGGGACTCCTACCTAGTAGTTAGCCTTTTTATTACTTGCCATTAAGATCCCCTCAACTCTTTAGACTGTAATGTATCTAAATGAAGCTTTCCATTGATGCAGGTGCACAAAAATGCACGGCCATTCAGAAAAGGGTCTAGCCAACTACGACCTCATGTGCTACAGGTGTCTTCTAGATATGCCTGACACAGATCAAGAATGCAAGTTTGAGGAGCAGCTTATGTGATACCCCTCATCTTTTGTGCTGCTTTTGAAATACTTGTTTAAAATATTTTAAGTAATTAAGCTTGGTATTTGTTTTAGTTGCTTTGGTTTCTAAATTTATGATTTTGGTATTTTTATTTACATTTTTTGCTTCTGTGCTTTCTTTCCTTTAATCTTAAATTCATGCATTAAGATCATTTATTTTCAAATTACATGGGCTTAAAGTACTTATTTGATTTTATTTTATTTCCTCTAATATTTTAGAGTAATTTGGTTAATTTTTAGTAGATGGCCGAATTTCTCTTCCTTGGTTTAAATATTATTTTTTTAACCCTTGGTTTTAATAAATTATCTTTTTTATATTAATGTGATGTTATTTGTCTAATTGATTTTATTTGAGCTTAATTATTTTAAACTACTTATTTAATTGTATTTAAATTTCAGTTGGGCCTAGGGTTGCTGAATTATAAACTTGGGCATATGGAAATGAGTTGGGTTAAAGGCCACTAGTGCATGGAAGTCCAAAACCCTCCCAAGCCACTCTATATACTATTGGTCAGCTAACTTAGTGAAGATTCTTGCAAATCTTATCTTATTGGCCATGTGTCAAAAAATCTTTTCCTATGAGTAAAGATTCAATGAATGTAATTAATTTCTTGTCTCCATAACATTATGTCCCCATAAATATAGCATGCCCCTAATTAATTAGGTAGAATAAAGAAAAAAACAAAGATGTAAAAGCACATGAGACTCAATTACCGTGACTCAAGAGAGAGAAAAAGGGGGAAAGAAGAGAGAAGAGAGAAGAATTAAAGAGTGTCATGTGTGTTTTGATGATTTTGAAGGAAGTTATGAGATTATATGTGATTTTTGTTGTTGATCTATATTTTAATGCATATTGTGATTATATTGTTATTTTAGTTATGACGACTTAAATCATTATGGCTATGTAGAGCATGAAAAATAGATGGGGAAGTCCAATTTGAATCCAAACGAGTAGAATTAAGTGCTCAAATCACAAAGCCGTTAGCAGTCTAAATGGACTTTAGGCCCGTTAACCCTAAACAAGCCCATAAGACTTTGAAAAATTAGGGATAGGCCTATTAGAGTCTAAAAGGCCCCAGAAGCCTTCATATGAAGATTTAGAGCAAATTTAACATTTAATTATAAATTTCATTTAATTCATTAATTAATTAATAAAGAAATAAAGTTTATTAATTCTTTATTTAAGGAAAAAAGGTCTAATAATTTGAACCCATATGATATAGAAACTGATTGAGTATTTTAAATTCAGTTTGTGGATTTAATTTTTAGAATTTGCATTTTTAATTATTCATGCATTGAAATTACAAGCACTTTATTGGTTTATGTTTTCAAGTCATATCATTGGATGTTTGGATGTGTATTTTGCATATGAATGATATACGTGCATTAATTGCATTCACATCATGAGAGGAAAAATAAATGTGAGGAACCCCCAAGCCTGCGAGGTGATTCCCAAAGAAAGAGTGACGGTACCGGGCACATGAGGAGAGTGCAACCCTACCACTATAGGGAGTGGGTGGGCTCCTTCTGGACTACGACGTCTTTGTTTTTAAAGGTCCTGGTGTAGGTGGCACGGGACAGTCCCACGAGGAGAGGAGGGACGCATAACCAACTCTGGGGTGAACAGAGCAGACATCGGGAATACCTCAGGGAACCATATAATGAGCGAATTGCATTGCATTCATTCTCTATATTGTTTCTATGACTTGTATGACTTGAAATTATTGCATTGGTACTATTTATTCCAAAGCATAATTATACTTGTATGAGCATGCCCCCTCCCGACCTTACTGAGTCAGTAGGACTCATCCCTTTTTATTCGCATGTGTGCTTGCTTTTCTTCTTTGAGCAGGAAGATGTACTATTACGAGACTGACACCTACCTTGATGCGGGACTGTATGTGGTAGTCCTAAAGGTCTGTGTTTGGATCTTTAAGGATTTCCAAGATAGTGGAGCACGAGCCCCACTGGTTCATAAAGGATTTCCTAACCCCTGGCATAGTTGACTCCGGTTAAGGTGGGAGCTCCACCCAACCGACTATTCCCTTTCCGTTTCCCAAGTCCCACCTAGTAGAGGACCCACAAAGCCAGTGACTGTTATTGACCTCACCTTAGACACCCAGGATGAGGATTAGGGGTTAGGTTTTGTCTTTTGGCACTTCTCCAGTTAGTTATTTCCTTTTATTTTGTCAGCAGTGTTTTAACTGTTTTTATTCTTGAAATAGGGTACAATAGGCTAGGTGAGCTATAGGAAGCTCACATTCTTGTAAATTTTGGCCTATACTTTTGTAGTCCTCTTGAAGGAGCATCTTTTGTACTAAACATTGTTCATTTAAGAAAATAATATTTTCTTCATGTCGTTTCAATTTAATTTTATTATTAGTAATTTGCAATCTAAGTCATTATTAAAAAAATTTCCTAATTAAAGTGAAATTTATGTTGGCTTAATATTTTGGTACGATTTCACCTCTTTTGTTCAAGCTTCTAAAACTATTTTCGATCTTCTAAGTTTAACGACTTTTCTTTTAACCAATAAATGTTTTAAAACAAGTCTTCTGCTAAGTAAATTCAAGGGCATATAAGCAATCTAACGATTTTATCGTGCGGTAATCCCCGAATTTGTGCATATGATTCCTATACGCGAGTTGAGAGGATAAGTACTAGCACGGGGTGTGACAGCTTAATGGGTTGGGGATCGAGGACTCCCATGATCCTCTCACACCACCTCTTTCTTATGCATGGCCGCCTTTTCCAACCAGTACCAACTCGGGTAAATGGGTCACTGACTCGACGTAAAGTATCCATCTCTGTACCAAGCATTCTAAGGGGAAGTCACAAGCTGGCATAAATAGTATAGCTTTTCTCAAGTTTGTCAGTACTTGCTGTCGCTCGAATGAGATCCTTGAATAATGGATCGTGATGTAGAATAAAGCCATCGGTATCACCGGCTCCGTCCAAGTTGGGCCTGAAAGCGTAGATGATCCTTATTCAAAGTGTGTCCTTCTTATGCAGTCAATGCTAGGAGAAGATGAGACTACAATGTTCTTGAAGGGGTACAAGGAGCTTGAAAATGTGTTTGCACAGAAGGCATTCCTGGTTATATTCCCTTTATATCAAGCTTTGAACTTGTCTGTACCATTTAGGTTACGTGTTATGTTATTCTCTAACTATGCCAATGGTACCCTCCACTTTTAATGTAGTTTCTGTTCTGATAACACTGTTATTTAGGGTAGACTTTGTTATGTATGGTTGCTATCAGTGCTTTATTAGTCATATTGGTTCATCGTATTCCCTTGTATATCTCAATGTAGGTTGCAAGTGACTAGCACATTCATCCCATCTCTTCTATGCTTGGTTAAGATAGAAATACCTCAGTAAATAATCTAGCATGACTCGTTGTGTGATTCATTTCCAACTACATGTGCTTGGCTGAGATAGCAACTACTATCACATACAATAAACATTTTCATTTCCTTATATGATAACAACACCACTGAAACAACCCATCGAGCGTTTGGGTCTCCAATGTGTCTGTATGTTGGAACCGCACCCCTTTTGAATAATTAACATGACTCTTGCAAGTTGATTGGTTCATTTATGCTAAACTAACAATTAGTTGGAGGGATAATTATAATGGGGAGGGCTCGCTTTGCCCGCTATGCAAAAGTCATATGTAGAAATTGCATCCCATTTTGTTGCTTAGTTGTACTTGGAAGAAAAGCTGGACGAGAACATGTAAGCACAAAGGCCACACCAGTTCTCTATTCACCCAACCTGCGTTTGGATAGTCGTGAGAGCTAAACGTTCACATACCACTGCTGATGTGCATTGCTCACCAAGCGCGAGACTCTTACGCGAGCCAAAAGGATGTTTGCTCTTGGTTGCCAACCCAGCCATGATTACATTAATCTTTAGAGGCAAATCGCATGACTCTCGTTTGAATGGACGTTTAAATGATGAATGCGTTACAAATTGCCATTGCTCGCCATTAGTGGGCAGCTTCACGCGAGTGAAACATTGTCATTCCCGAAATGCCATGTCAGCCTAGCCATAGACAAAGCGCCAGTTCTAGACCCCATTCGCTCGCCCTTCATGAGAATGGCCACTCAAGTTAACTTTCTATACAATTTCGCAGTGGTCCATCACTCACCATATGTGAGATGTCGAGTGCGAGCCAAAAATTTCTCTACATCCATGTGTATCTTGCGGTGGAACATGTTCTGGTGGCCATTCACTTGTCCTAAGCTTAATGGGCCACGCAAGCCAAAGCATGAATGACGGATTGTCATGAGATGAGATCCAGCTGGCGTGCGCTTTGATGGAGTGTTCTATGAGCGACAATATCACTGATGTCGCTTACCCCTTTCTCAACATAAATTTTTGTGGCTCAGAAATCCTGTAGATGGAGTCTCTCTCTGCTTCTAAAATGTACTGAAGATGGTGGATATACAACATATTCATAGTCATCTCATACTCTGCATGGAGGAGGCAACTGAGTTCCTCATGTTTCAAGGGAATTTGGTGCTCTAACTCCTGGTGTTGTTTCTTTGCGTCTGTTTTGCCCGTCTTATGTGTCCCCCATTCAACTTACAGTAGCTCATAAAATAAACGTCTGGTTGTCAACTTCAATATAAACGATTTTTTTCACTCTTCTTTATGTATCCAGCATTGAAACTGATTGGCCTGTATGCCTTTGTCATCCTCTTCCTCATCCTATAGGCTAATGCATTTACAACTCTATGTTGTAGTGAATTTCAAAGTATTGGATCATGATGAATGTTTTGGGTGTGAAAATGTAGTACCTTGCTCGAGCGACAATATGTTGTCATCGAGCAATGATCCTCCGCGTGTGATGGGCACTCTTCGTTCATGCCAGAGAACGATTGGCTATCGGGCCACATATCTCTGTCTATTAAGTAAATTTATCGCCTGAGCTAATAGAAGACACGAGGCGAGCCAAGACTACCTGTACGCATTCGGCTAGCTAAATGTTTCTGTAACATTTTCCAAAATTATCTCTCGATCCAAGTCTGGGCACAAGTGAAATCATATCCAAACACGAGGCTGAGAGATTACTTGCAATGTGACTCCGTAGATTTCGAACTTTTGCAGCCAATGAACCCATTCTTCAGTATTAACTTCATTATGTAAACCGCGTTCAATCTTACTAAGGATATCTTAAGGGTAAAGTACATAAACAGTCCTTGTGGTTTCACGTTTTGACAAATTGGTCCCTGGGTATGAGTTTGTACTGGATAGTCCCTAGGGTAAGCATCATATAACAAAAAGGTCCTCCTGTTAGATTTCTGTCAACCCACTTAACGGTCAAAGTTTCCGGAGGACCTTTTTGTTACATGATGCATACCCCAAGGACTAATTTGTCAAAAGGTGATACCATAGGGACTAATTTGTAGGTCCCTATGGTATCACCTTTTGACAAATTGGTCCCTGGGGTACGCATCATGTAACAAAAAGGTCCTCCTGAAAGCTTTGACCGTTAAATGGGTTGACGAAAATCTAACGAGAGGACTTTTTTGTCACATGATGCTTACCCTAGGGACTAATGTGTTCAAGTTGAAACCACAGGGACCAATTTGTCAAAACATGAAACCACAGGGACTGTTTATGTACTTTACCCATATCTTAATGCTTAACCAACAATGGAGTTAAATAATGACTAATTATGTTATCAAATTGGTATACCAATTTTTGGCGACAAACGCCATTGTTACACGAATCTAGTCTAAGACCCATAAATTTACCACTATTATTGTGTCAATTTGTGACTACTCACATGCATATGTGACTATATATGCATGACACTCGTTAGATCCAATGTGATATGGATGCGAAGTTTGTTGTGTTTGCTCTAGCGCGAAGGGGCATTTAAGTAGAGCGAACACTCACCCTGCATCATAACAATGCTTACATGGACTTACTGTCATGTTTGAGTAACACTGTGCAAACTCATTTCGCACAATAGAAATCAGCGAATAGTCAACATATGATTCTTCTTCTGACAAAAAAAAAAAAAAACGAATCGATTCCATTTCCCTTCTTCATGCACCTACGAGATACATATCAAACTGGTAACACTAATACATAAACACAAATACATAACATATTGCACGCATAATGCCATTAATTCATCATCTTTAGGGAGAGTTTCCAAATGTCGACACAGGCCCCATGTCAGGTACGTCAGTTGGAGTTTGAGTCATTGCTTTCGATTTGGGCTAGAAGATCAAGGACTACCTGTAACCCCGCGGCAGTGTTAGCTGGACATGTTATTATCCTGATCCTTGTGATTTCAAGGTCGGCTAACTCCAAATAAGGTGAGGGGCGAGGGTTAGCATGGCTCACTTCGTGGTGGCTCGGTGCAGAGGCCATACTAGATGCTGAGGAAGCGATGAAGTAGGTTCATGGCTGCTTGTTGTTGTGCAACGGTTTCGCCTACGCTTGCGAGAGTCAGGTTAGTAGTTGACCTATCCTCCAGCGAGATGAAGATGTCTGTGCCAATCCTAAGTTCGTTGCTGGCCATGCTAATGGTGAATGACGTGGGGGTGAGTAGGTGTGCGACAAGATATGGATTATGGCAATATATGGATGAGGTGGGTAGGAATATGTTTGGTGGGTGTTATAAATTTCCTCATATGTATCATTACACACTGCAATGTAACACTATCCTTACCATATCATAAGTGTATCCCTAATTATCAAATCCAACACTAAGCACCATCAACATGATGCGACTGCCTAAAGAAGGCCATGTATCCCTATATGTAGCGATTATAGACCCCTGATCCTATCATGTCGCGATATCGTCATCTGTAAAACATATGGTTATAAATTACCCAAAACCAACCACACACGATTATATATAACTGAGGCAACATTAAACACGGGTACCCTTCTCACTTCTACACCTCCCCCAATAACAATTACCTCTCTCTATGATTAAGCAATGGCAGATCAACCTCAGCGTTCAGGTGACGTTCCCACCACTCCGATAGTTGTAACTCCACAATTGTTCTCTCAAGCAATCATAGTTTTGAGAGCCCCGTCACTATCATCCGTCATGCTTCCACCGGGTGGCCAAGTCTGGATTCTGTCAACTCCATTCTAGCCCCTAGCTTAGGCTATAGGTGATCATCACCAGCGACTCGCCCCCACCATCATCGGTGTCTCGCCCTCTGTCTCGTATGCGCGCTAGTCTCCCACCAATCTCCAATGTCAAAAAGCAAGACCTATAACGATCATATTCCATAGAGCAACCAATGCGGAGGAGGGTCAGCAACACCTCGAGGCAACTCATCCTCGACACAGACATAGCCACCATACCGGTAAACAGTGAGCCTTGTATTGGGAGTCCTCCGACTAGTCCAGGTAAGTTTTTTCATGTTGCTTCTTACATGTTCTGGATGGTTGTATCAGCCCATATGTTCACCTTATGTTATTTATGTTATTTACTGATTGTGTTGTTAGTTTCGGGAGGCCATGAGGTAGCGCCATCCGCGATGTCGTTTGTAGAAACCATTGACTGGTGCATTTGAAGAGGCAAAGGGTAGCTTCTAGCAGCACTGAGGCTGAATGGACAATGGGTGTACGAAGGACTACCCTTCTTTTTGTCAGGTTTAGGTCTATAAGGGTCTATTTTGTGTAACGGTTTCAACCATATAGCTGCTATGAATATGTTTAAAACAACCTTTTCATTTTTGCTAAGTAACTTGTATTTTGAATGACCTAAACACTTCTATTATTGTAAGTAGCTAGTTCGTTTGAGTAGAGGAGTTGTGTTTTGAATGGAAAATATGTGTTCGCTACGTTCTTTCATTCACAGTCATCATTACTCTTGTTTTTAGTCCTTGTGATAAATGATGTTTCCTATATTTGTACACAAAACACTAACATGGAGTCACAGTTCCATTATTGTAGTCTACCTCTCGCAATTTTTCCACAACTGCAGCCTGTATAAACTGATTCTTGACAATTGTCTTTATACTATCCTTCATCCTACTTGCCAGATTATGCTATGATTTTGGAAGCTCAGGCAAAGGAAGGGAGAATATATCCTCATAAGTCCTATCAAATAGAAGAGGATTTTTTTAACACATATTTGACGTAGGGGTATCTGTAACCTAAATGCAAGAAAGAATGAAGGTGCAAAATATTGCGTCAATCGAAATAAGTGTTAAATCACTCTTACCTCTAACTCTAACCCTGAGTCTTGGAAAACTATAGTACATTTCGATAAGAAATATAACAAAATTCTTTCACCTCAGGGTTTGTAGCAGCGAAAACAACAGGTTTTTTATAGTTGCATTGCCACAGCAATTGCGATGGCTTATAGCTAGGTCCCATTTTCGAAAGAGATTTTTTGTACATCGTGGGAAAATGTTACATCGAGTATCAAACTATGCAATATATCCCCCTACCCTCCATAGGTTTTATATATAAAAGAACCGAATGATAAAATGACGCATTCTATAAATACGTCCGAGTGTGTAAGAATATGTCTTTGGATCCACTGAATATTTGATGGAAGCCTTTACTTGGGATACGTATAGAACTCTTAGTGAATTCCTCTTCTGCCACGAACAAACTAGTAATTACTGATGAAAAGATATCGCACACTCATTATTATATAGCCGCACTTGATTAAATAAAACCTGCACCATTGCGAGTAACACCAACACAAAATATATATCATTCCAACCAACTAGAACACTATTTATACTAGTTGGAATTGGGTCAGATGGAATGGCTTTCAAACCCGACTGATTATGGATTTTCATATATATCAGTTGGAAAAGAACCAAATGGAATAGGGTATAAACATAAGAAAAGAAAAGTACAATGGAGTGATACGACGCAGATGGACGCTTGGTCATGTATGCATGCACCGGATATCAATGCTCAGTCAATATTGGGTGGGGGATGGAACTGTAATTTTTTTTTTGGGCAAATTCTCGAAAAATGGTACTTATTTGGAGGGATCCGGCATATATGGTCAAGATATGCCCTACGGATAACCCTATGACTGTCCTATATCCATTTGCAAGAGCTCCTCTGCCTGTCAAGCTACCACGAAGAAAAGAAAGAAAAGAAACTGCCATTAGTTCGTGCATACTCTCGAAAATAGTAAATATTTGGAAGGATTCCATTGACACAGTGTGGAATGATCACACCGAGTAGATGTGCATGACTTCGACAATGGTAATTATTTGGAAAGATTCAACTAACCCAATCTGGAAGAATCTGACATTACAGATGTGCACCTCTCGAAAATTGTAATTATTTGGAAATATTCAACTGACCCAATCTGGATGAATGTCACATTGCAAATGTGTATCTCGCAAAATGAGAATTATTTCAAAAGATTCCACCGAAGCATATTGAAGGGATCTGACTTTTGGAGATATGGGCAAGATACTTCCTACTGGAAATTGAATGTCTATCATGGAAAGAATAAATTTGTTGGCTTGTCTTTTGCTTATTATCATAAACCCCATGATTGTCACGTGGTGCTCACGAATGAGTTGCCCATGCACGTGCCGAGAGTACTACAGACACGTGGTTAGATGTCTCATTTTTAACGTTGACCTATGCATTGAAAAAGGAACACCCTTTTTAACACTTTATAAATGGGCATATTGGCGTCACACTGTGCTTCTGCCTCTCTACGGAGCAAGGCGTCTGCATAAGTTCGTTGAGTCTAAATTCCTTTCCTCCTTAATTTTACAACTGCTATGTCTCAAACACGATCTCCATTAGGACACTTGATTTGGACTACAAAGTATGAAACATAGCTACTAGAGGTGATCCCAGGAATTTGTCGGGATGGCTCAACGCTGTAGCTGGAAGTGATCGCTGGACTTTCACGGGATGGCTTGGCGACTATACAATCTGATACAAATTGGACGATATGTAAATGTATTTAGTTGGCATAAACTTCATGATTGTATTTGTGTCATATTCCTGAAGATTCAAGAGTGAATGCACAACATGGTTTAAGCATCTCAGCAAGCAAATGAGTGTGTCTGAAGAATGCATAGTATGATGGGAAGTCTGTCTACTAGTTTGATAACATGAAGCTAGAGCGTAGTATTTTTTATGTTGGCACAGTCTATCAGGAGTTTGCCTGAGGTTTACAAAAATTGCGAAAGCTAAACTTGAACGCCTCTAACTATTTTAGAAGCGCCTGAAACAAAACTGATTTCGTGATTCCCACCTTAGTAGCCTAAGGTATAAAAAGCCTTCTCTTCTATTTGGCCAAACACCTAGAAAATATCCAAGAATAACGTTTCTTTGTTTAAAGAGAGTATAAGCCTCCAATGTTATCTTCTCCAATAACTCTTTATCATTGCTTCTTAGTTTACCCTGTAAGAACTAAAGCATACCAGAAAGATTGTACCAGTTCTTTAATTCCATCAAGGTTTGTTGATCAATCACAAAGATTACCCGATTGAAGTCTTGGGGTTTACCAGAGTACTGGTTCCTAAGCAGGTTTGGGTGGCACTGATCTGGTGGTAGTTGTAGTGAGGTTCCCTGAGAAGACTGCGTTCAAGATCAGAAGGTAAAGGTGCTAGAGATGAAGAATAGATGAGACCGGTCTTAGTTCCAATAAGGTTTGTTGAACCAAATTGAAGATTTGGGTAAGGAATTTAGTGTGTTATAGTAGCAAGGCTTTTGTGTACTGCTAACAGATCACTTTGTAATTCTAAGTTATCATTCTAGTGCATACCTTTCTCGGTCATAAGGTCTGTAGAGTTTTTCTTTTTGAAGTGTGTCTTTACCTAATTCGGGCAAGACTGATGCTACCCATGCTCAAGCTGGTATCAAGCTGATTTGTAAGGATATTGCCTCGATCAGAACTACCTAGTAGAAGAGGCAGCTACATAAGAGATGAGTGCTACACCATTGACAGTGGTGACCACTCAGACATCTAGAACCATTGCTCAGCCTGCATATCCTCCTTCTACCATGGCTTCCAGAAGAATTTCTCTTTCTTCGAGTGACACTGATGAGATTGTCAGTGGCACTGATCACAGTGCCAGTGACTCTGAGACAGATGATGACCATCCTCCTGTGGCAGCTTCTTGATCTTGTATGTGATGAAATAGTGGTCATTTCTCTTTTTTTGATGATTGGTTGATCATTTTGTATGACTTTATGGTAAAATTTTGAAGGCATGTAACCATGTATAATCTGACATGGGAAGGTAGATAGGTTTGATATGTGGAATGAGGTGAACACTCCATAGTATGAGGGTTAAAGTAGTTGTAGTCAATTTCTTAGGGTGTGTCTCGCATGATCTTGTTGGATCACTTTTATGTTATATTAGTCGTATGGAACTATGTATTTATGATATTACTTCTATGGGCTGATATAAATGTTAATTTCTTTATGTTAAGACTATGCCTCAGGTTTTATTTGAATGCGACTGCCTGTATATGGCTCTTCGTGTGCTGAGTTTGGAATTAGGATTTAAGGTTTTTATCATAGGAGGTTGAATATAACTTGATTGGCTGGACAAGTGTAAGAGTTATTTACAATTTACAAATGAATTCTTTCTTGGAAATAGAATAGCCTAGAAAAGCACACTTGACCGACTAAGCTGTGAGTTTAGTGCGTTCGTGAGTTGGAAGATGAACAAAACAGACACAACCAAAAATTCAAAGATTAGAATACTGCAGAGCATAACCAAATAAACGGAGGAAAGTAAATACATTTCCCAAGGATGGAGAAGGTAAGCAGTTGATGAGGTGAACAACCATGGAAAGAGATTCAAACCAGAAGCAGGATGGCATGGAGGACTCAAGAAGAAGTGTGCAGACAACATCTAGGAGATGGCGATTCTTTCTCTCAACCACACTATTTTGTTGTGGTGTGGATGGGCAAGAACGTTGAGAAAGGATCCCATTAGTTTGAAGGAATTCCTAAAAAACATGAGACATGTATTCTCCCCCATTATCAAAACGCATAACTTTTATCTTAGCAGAAAATTAAGTTTCTAGATGAGCACAGAAAATCTTAAAAAGAAGACCTCGCCTTTAGAATGGAGAAAGTATATCCAAGTGAATCTACTATCATCATCAATGAAGGTGACGAAATATTTGTAGTGTTGATTGTACAACTTTTATTTCCTTGACTAGAATCTATGTAATTATAGCGGTGTAATCTTCCTATATAATAGAAGGTCTAAACGAAGACAATACACAATTTTTCTCCAAATCTCTCTAAAGTTAATAATGCGAACCTCATTTAAAACTTCTTGATTCTCGTACTTTCATTCCAGGTGGCCTCACTACGTTCAAATGAATTTTAAGTCGCAATTTGACAAGGATACAATAATTTTCCATACATTTTCAGTAACATGAGCAGTGAAAAATAACACCAAAAGCGCCAAATACTATGCCTAATGTTCAAAATTACATTTGTGGGCGTGTAAGATCCACGACCTATTTGAACAATAAGGTGGGTATACCTCCTTTTCAACAACTCGTCCTTAACTTCCCAAGTATCCTTTTTTTGCTGAATTAACTTCCCAAGTATCCACCACTCTAACAAGAGCATCAAAACAAGTGTTCCCACAGTGACAAAAACTGCTTCTGTGCTACGTCTTCAGTATCCCCCATCTATCATGACTTACTCTTTCCACAATTTGCACCAATTATCCCTTCAGTCTAGTGGGGAAAAAAACCCTTCAGCCACCAGAAAATACCTGTAATGAGCATGACAAACGAACAAAGCACCTTACTTGTACTGAAAATTTGGTACCAATTTGCAACAAAGAAAAAAAGAAAGAGACAGATTAAAATAGCTTGCAAATCAAAAAATTCCAGAACATCCCCTATTTGATTTAAAGTTCACAGACACACACATCACATAAGATCACAAAACTGCACTACATACACAAACACAGAAAAAAAATACAGGAAGAAAAGGGGGAAGATAGATAACAAGGACCTAGGGCTGGGTAGCGGTAGTACATCCACCACCGGTCTGACCCTTGCTGGAATTCCAGCAATGCCGGTACCAAAATTCTGGAACCGGATGCCGGAATTACGGCAAGGGAAAATCCAGGCGCTTTGTATTGGATTTGGGCCCAATTCCGCCCAGAAAATGGCCCATACCGCCAGTTTTTTGGGCTTCACTATTTTGATTCTGTGGGTGGCTCGGTGAGAGAGGCACAGAGAGAGAGAGAGAGATCAAGAGAGAGGAGCCGGGAGCAGCATGGCTGTAGGCAAAGAGACAGAGACAGGGGGCAGCACAGGGGAGAAGAGAGAGAGTTGAGAGATGAGAGAGAGAATGAGATGTTCATTTCGTGAGTGATAGAATGAGAGGAGAGCAGGAGAGGATAGATGGAGAGGGAGAGCGAATGGTCAAAGTGAATCAAGGGCATAGGGTGGGGTGGAGGGACTTTTTAAGTTTTTTTTTTTTTTTTTTTTTTTTTTTTTGAAAAATCTGAATATTTAACAATGCAGATTTCAAAAAAAAAATTACGGTATCGGAAATTCCGTGCGTCTCGACGAAATTCCGCATTCGGTTCCGCATGTTAGGCATTTTAGCCTACCGGTTCTAGGCAGGAACCTATGGCCGGATGCGGGTGCCAGAACTGGAACCGGAATTCCAATTCCAGCGGTAAAAATGCCCACCCTTACAAAGACCCAAAAAAACCTACAGTATAAAATAAAATTAACCAACTCCTTTATATATTGAGAAGGGAACCAAGAATCTGTTTTTTTTTTTTTTGGATAAAATAAGCTAATTGCTTCATGTAGAAAAAATGCCCCCCCCAGACTTTGAACTAAAATCATGTTTTGGAAAAGAATAAGGTATTAACCAAAAACCATAGCTTTTCCCTAATTAGGCTTCATGGTGTAACAACGAGAAAAGGAGAAAACGGGGGAAGGCAAGCCAAAAGGAAGCAAGCAAGCTTGTGCAAGAGACCAATTAATCAAATTCTCCCAGCTTCTGTCAGCTCTAGGAGCTCCACACTTGTCTCCTAATAAGAACCAAATTTTTAGGGAGAAAGAGCATGTGAAAAACAAATGATCAAGAATCTCCTCAGCACACCTGCATAGGAGATACCTACTAGCCACGGAGACTCCCTTCCGTTGCAGCCAATCCTGGGTCAAAAGTTTCTGGTGTACAGCAAGCCAAAGTATGAAGGCATGCCTGGGGGTCGCACCTTTCCCCCATACCAGCTTATGCCACCCCCACTTTCTATCTCTCCTCCCTCCCATTTCAGCTGCACTCCTTGTGGTGAACTTCCCCGACCTGTTCACGCACCAACACCATGTCCTTCCTGCTCAGCACTGGATTAAAATTAATAGTCAGATTTCTGCCACTACATGGACTGAGAATTAAAAAGTGATCTCGCAAGAATACCTTACATTGGTCCAAGAGTTCAGAGAACCAAGGCATCGTACGGAATCACAACAGGAGTCTTCTCCATTAGCTTTTATGGGAAGAGATGAAAGCTGCAAGCAAAAATAAGTGTAACCCCATAAATTTCAGTCTAATGTCAGTCACTACCAGTAGTCACAGCAAGAACACAATCCATGCTCAAAATGATGAAAGCGGTTTGAGTCTCTGACGACAATCTCCTTTTGGAGCAGATCTGATGCTAACTTCATGAAATTATGACAATCCACACAAATTCGGATGTTCTTGTTTATTCTTATTACTCTCCCTCCACAACATAAACCGCCTTTATTCATTAAGGCAAAGACCAAAGCTAGCTTCTCACTGTGATAGTAAAGTTGCTCCTCTTTGTGCTCCTCTTCTATGTCATGCAATGACAAGTTTGTCTGCGGCACATAGCCCATCTCCTTTAACTGCCCAATCAGTCCTTCAAGCTGCCTGCATATCACCTCCCTTTCTGGATGAAGCTGGCCTCCAGAGGAAAATTCATGCACCCAGTTCCCAATCTCAACCCAGCTTAATCCTGGCTCCTTTCTCACACTAGACCCTTTCATTTCATTTCTAATTACACTCGCTTTATCAAAATTTCTGCCAAAGGAATATATGTTAGACATTTGTACATAACTTAATGAATTGGCTGGATCCAAAGCCTTCAATTTATCTGCTGCTAACTTAGCCAACCTTGTGTCACCATGCTTTCTACATGAACCAAGAAGCGTGCTCCAAATTACAGAATCAGGCTCCATTGGCATCCTATTTATAAGTTCCTCAGCCTCAAGAACTTGCCCAGCTCGCCCAAAAATGTCAATCATGCAGGCATAGTGATCAAGTTGAGGAATCATTCCATATTTCCCAAACATAGACTCAAAGATTTTGATTCCTTCAACTACCAGTTCAGCATGGCTGCAAGCTGAGAGCAGAGTAACTAAGGTAGTAGGATCAGGTTGGAGATCCATTTGTGAAAAGAGTTGTAATGCTTCTCTAGCTCTCCCATGCAAGGCATATGCCTTTAGCATTGAGTTCCACGAAACCAAATCCCCAGATCTGATTTCATTAAAAACTTGCTTAGACAAAGCAATGGAGCCACACCTAGCATACGCGTGGATCAAGGCATTTGCAAGCACAGTGTCACCTTCAAAGCCGGCTTTAATAATTTGCGAATGAACTGTCAAAGCATGCCTCTCAGTCACAAGGCCTGCACAAGCTTTCAAGACAATAGAGAAAGTATACCAATCTGGAGTTAAGTCCTCTTGTCGCAACTGACGGAACAGAAAAAGAGCTTGTTGTGGGTCCCGTTCTGCAAATGCTGTTATTATGCCTGTCCATGAAACTATATCTCGACAACAACTTGTCTCCAAGAAAAGCCTATGACTGTGGACAATATCTCCGAAATCCGAGTAAGATTTAACCAATGCAGTTATTACTTCAATTTCTGAGATAAACCCAGTTTTGATTGTGAGACAATGCAACTGAAAACAAAAATTGAGAATCACGTCAACATCATTGCCAGTGCCACCCAAGGAAGAAAAGACGCTGAGAAGCGTGGCACGATCAAACCCAATTCCCTCACGGAGCATTTGCATAAAAAGATCCATAGCTTGAGCCCCAAGCCCGCGAAACTGAAATCCTGAAATCAACGAATTCCAAGAAATAAGATTGGGAAATTCTATGGTCTTGAACACATTCCAAGCCTCATCCCTATCATCAATACTAACCCCACCATAACCACAGCTCTTGCAATACATCGTAATAAGAGCATTGGCAACATAAACACAAGCATCCAAAGACATTTTCAACGCAAGGGCATGTACCAACCGGCCTCGGACACCATTCCACTGACCACAGGAACAAAGCACACTTGCCACAGCAAACTCATTTGGGCGGCAGTCCATCAACATGTTCGAAAATAGACGAAAACACTCGTTGGCTCGCCTGTGTTGTGCGTACCCAGAAATGAGAGCAGTCCAAGAAACAACGTTTCTCTTCGGCATTCCGTCAAATAGGTAGTGGGCGACGTTCAAGTAGCCACATTTTGAATACATGTTGATGAGATGGTTAGCGACAATCAGGTCAGAGGAGTTGGCGGGGCTGTAGGAAAGCATGTGGCGGTGCAGAGATATTCCTTCATGGATGCATTTGTGATGAGAGCATGCGTGGAAGAGAGTGGCATAGGTTCGGTGAGAGTGGGGCGGTGCTACGGTGTAGAACAGTGAAAGAGCTTCGCAGAGGTGGCTGCGCGTGTCGAGGAGGCGTACCTTCTCAAGAAGGTTGTGGGCTTCGTTCTCGAGGCTAGGCACTGTGAGGATACTCGTCGAGCCGAAGTATCGGAAAGAGACGTAACACGCGCGCATGTCTGAGCGTGGCATTCTGGACGACTTACTCTTTCCACAATTTGCACAAACTATCATCGCAGTCATCATCCAGTGGGAAAAATCCTTCAGTCACCGGAACGTACCGACAATAGACAAGACAAAGGATATTTTTCAGGAGAAAATACATTTTTTACCCACCGTATCGGGAGAGTACAACTTTAAACTTAATGTTCATCCCCTTTTTACACTTATTTTGACTACCATTTTGCACCCACTACGCAAACTACCCACTTTGACACATTACACCCTCCAACTATAAATATTAAACACTTTACACCATCTATTTGACAATAATGCCTTTAAGAAATTAATGAATTGACAATAATATCTAAGGGCATTATCGTCATTTTAGTTTGAAAATTTGATAAAGGGTGTAAAGTGTTAAAAATTGGTAGTTAGAGGGTGCAATGTGTCAAAATTGGTAGTTTAGGGTGCAAAGTGTAAAATATATGGTAGTTCATGGGTAAAAAGTGTATTTTTTCCATATTTTTACAAAACCCTTCAGACATAGTGTAACGACGAGAAAAGGAAAAAGAGGGGGGGGGGGAGACAAGCCAAAAGGAAGTAGGCAAGCTTTTACAAGAGACCACCAGGAGTAAAGCAACTTATAAAGCACAGTTAAGGGTGGAACCAGAACGGACTGAACTAGAATGGCTCGTTACGATTCTAATTCCAATACCCATCAAAATTGTAATTTTTATTCCGGTTCCATTCCGGAATAAATCGGAATTGTAAGGCCCAGATTTGGTTTGGGCCCATTAGCCCAAAAATTGCAGTTTTAAGATATTACTTACAGTATGCTGTTCAAATGTACCCTAAAAGGCCCAGTTTCAAGTTCTTATATTTTTTAAGTTCTTTCTTGAAGACCCAAATGCAATATGCTGTCCAATTCCAAATTAAAGACCATCACCCAAATGCAAAAATAAAACAACCGTCCAATTGAAGAGTGAAGACCCAATTGCCAATTGAATTATTAAAGACCAAATTGTCAATTTGAAGACCAAAATGCCAAAATAAAACACAGCCGTCCAACTCCAATTGAAGACCCAGTGCACTGCCATCCAACTCCAAAACCAAAATAAACTCTAAATTAAAATTATAGCTAAACAACTAAATTCCAAAATAAAATAAACACAGCCAAATAAACTCTAAATTCAAATTATAAAAAAACAACTAAACAAACAAATAACCATACAAATAACTAAATAAATAAACAAGTAAACATTCATCAAATAATCCAAATTCAAAAAGGCAAACTCTAAATCAAAATTACAATGTTCTTTGAAATTTTAAAAAAACAATTAAAAGATAAAGATTAAAGGACATCCAAATTTAAAATCTCAAACTTCATAGTTCATCCAACATTCCAAGCTTCTCCATCAACTACAAAAAAAATAAATAAATAAAACATTTATAAAAGAAATATTAAGACAACCAAATAATTAATTAACAAAACAAAATATTTATGAAAGAAATACTAAGACAACCAACCAAGAAAAAAGTCCAACTATTCAAGGCTCCAAGCTTGATCATGTTTAGCATATCCTCAAGTTCTCCATCTCTACAAAAGACAAAAACAAAACAAAACAAAATATTTATAAACTAATTATTACGACAACCAAATAATCAATTTACAATTAACAAAATAAAACATATATCAAGTGTACCTCTATCTAGTCTGTAACTCAAGGATCATCTCCACCATCCACCCCGACGTCATCTTCGTCAAGCACAGGTGGAGCATGCAACCAATTTTGAGCACATATAAGGCCCTCTACGGTACAATGCGCCAAAGAAGAGCGAAAATAATCCAACACTCGACCGGAAGTGCTAAAAGCGGACTTAGATGGCACGGTAGTGATTGGGATAGCCAACACATCCTTCACAATATGAGAAAAAATCTAAAACTTCTTAGAATTCACCTTCCACCACAATAAAATATCAAAACCGGCACCTTGGGTTCCACATCTTCAATCAAGTATCTATCAATCTCAGACTTACTGTCTTGCAAGTTTTGAGACTGTCGATAATTACTAAGACCTCCCTATAGTCTTTGCTTAATGCTCATTTCATCCACACTTATAGAACTTTGACTTCCACTACTATGCGCTGCTTGAGTTATGCTCCCTCCACTAGGACCACCATTATACTGCTCAAATAATGTTTCTAGAGTTTCTCGCACCATGGCAGTGAAATCCATGCCCTTCTCCCTCCCAAAGTTATTGATAGCCCAATATACCAAAGTGATGAGTTTAAAGCGATGATCCAATACCGAAGAGTTAAAGCTATCTTAAAAGCAATACTTATCGTACTTGCTTTGTATCCGTTTAGTCATGTCATGAAGCAAAATATCATAAAATGTGGTAAAGGTCTCCAAATGCAATTTAATTTTTGCCAACTCCTCAAAAAAAGCATTTGAAGTTACATATTCTGACCCTTATATGCGTAGAGTGACCTCATAAAATATTTTCAAAAACCGAACAAACTGGCGAATGTGCTCCTAATCTTCAAATGTAGGTTTTCCCAATCCCTTCCTCCCATGACCATCTTCATTCAAAAAAATCTCTAATTCCCATCTCCCTCCAACATATCCTCAAAAATCCCCCGATATTTTTCAGCCCTTTCTAACATAATATAGGTCGAGTTCCAACGAGTGGGAACATCCATTTGCAAGAAATTACTTTTAGATAATATTCTCTTAGCCGCAGCCTTCTTTAACCAAGCAAACGTTTAAGGACTAGATTTGACATATTTAATAATATTTCGTATCTTTGTAATGGAATCATCCAACTCCTTCAATCCCTCCTGAACAATAAGATTCAAAATATGTGTAGAACACCGCATATGAATAAAATCATGATTGCAAACAACTTGTGCCCCTAGTCTAGTATACCTTCTTTTCAATTGTTTGATTGTAGTATCGTTGAGGTTGCATTGTCAACTGTGATTGTAAGGATTTTCTCAATCCTCCAACCATTCATACATGTCTCTAACTTTTTTCAAATAGTTGCCCCTTTATGATCAATTACACGGCGAAAGTAAAGAATCATCTTCTGTAAACACCACCTCCTATCAATAAAGTGGGCTGTTATGCACATATAATTCACATTTTGAACTAATGTCTACGTATCAGTGGCAAAACGCACTCTAGGGCTTTCCTCACAATTGCATCTTTCAATTTATCCCTCTCCTTATATACAACTCCATACAATCTCTCATGATCGTATATCTAGAAGGCATCTTAAAGCGGGGCTCAAGTCTACTAATCATTTTCCTAAACCCTATCCTTTGCACAATTCTAAAAGGCATCTCATCCATTGTAAAAAATTCAACAATCCACCTTCTAACCTCCTTTTCACTATAATTGTCTAACTTCAAAACCCCCGACTCATTCCCTTTTGCTTTCGAAGCATCCATTGTCAACCTAGATTTCGACTTATCTAATAGGTTTTGTTGCTTCAACTGTTTGAGATGACTTCTCATACCCGAAGTCCCACGGTGATCAAGATGGCACCCAATCTTGGCCTTACAATGATGACACTTGGTCTCAGGGTGTTCAGGTCTAACAACTGGTAAAATCTTAGTGAAATGATCCCACACAAAACTCTTGCGAGCATTTTTCTTCTTTTTACTAATTGATCTTCTTCTGGCTTATTAGTAAAACCCTCATCTTCAGGAGAATGAGGAGCACTAACACACTCATCAATTGGGTTAGATGGACCACCGGTACCGGGGCAAGACCCCATATTTGTAATAGGTGTAGAACTAACATAATCCATCTAACATAAAATACATTTGATTTTTAATTCATTAATTTCATTTGATAACTGAGTAACAAAAATTAATTGCAAAATGACTCGATCTATCTAACTCTAAAAGCTATGTTCACAACCTAAATCATCTAAGCATACACAACAAAATAAAATTAAATCTAAAGTCTAAATAGCTATGTTCACAACCGAAATCATCTAAGTATCATGCATCAACAATTCTAAGCATACATATAACTGAACCTGATGGCAGTATTACCAATAATAATAATAATAATGCTTTGCTTCAAATTGTATGTTTAGAATAGCCCCCTTCACTTGAACAAAAAGAGAAGCAGCTGCAACTATATAAAATATGGTATAATAGTGCTGTTAAAATAATGTTCGAACCATTATATTATATACGTTATAGAATCATCAAGAAAAATTCACCCATATATCCCAATCATTGTCTGAGCTGTAATTGATAATGCAAAGTTATAAGAACTAATAAATAGTTTGGAAAATTATTAGTTGACTTTATTTATTTCTCGTGTGTTATTTCTAGTAGAAGATTTAAGTTTGGTATGAAGGTTTGAATCATGCCTTTGACGTGTAATATTCTTGAGTGACCAATGTGGCTTTATATGAAAATAATGAAGTCTTCTTAATATGAGTAGAGCTATTTTATTTCTTTGGACATCACCTAATTATAATTTATAAATGACTATACATTTTTTGAAAGACACTACGGCCATTAGGATATCAAATCTTGACATCTATTATTTTGCATTTAATATTGTCAGTACCAAATTATATCATGAAGTGATATATATATATATATATATATAGACAATACACAAATACATACATATTTTTTTTCAATATTTTTTTTATGTGGTATGACTTGTATCTACAGCATGAAAAAAAAAAATTAAAACTTGATACACACCTAAAAAATACACTACAGCCATCAATCTTCCCATTTGTTTTTCAAATCATATAGTACCAAGCTAAGTATCTAACTAAGCACAATAATGTTTTATTCCCACGTTTTATCATCTAATTCCTAAATAGCAGCTTAGGTTAGACAAAATAATCATACCTTGGTGTCCAAATTATCACTGAATCTGCCAATCACTGAATCTGCCCATCAAAAATTTCATATCCCCAAATCAAATTAACAAAACCTATATAAGTTTAACACTAAAGAAGTTAACAATATAACATTTAAATAAAATAGTAAATAGATTATAGAGGCTGAGGCTCTAACCTTGGCGAGAGAGAGCTGATGAGTGATGGTTACTGATGAGAGAGAAACCGCGATAGGGAAAGAGGAGCTAAGCAGTGAGCACAGCTGAGGGAATTGGCCTAAGATGCGACGACGACAGAGAGAGGAAAAGAGAAGCTAAGCACAGCTGAGGGGGAAAGGAACCGTGGCAGGGAGGCCGGAGGGTGGGGAGTCACGACAAGGAGACAAGGAGAGGGGGCTGGGGCCGGGGGAGTGATGGCTGCTCAGTGCTTATAGGTTGGAACTTTCGAGACCTAATTTCGTTCGACTTAAGTTACGTTCTTCTTTTTTTTACCAAAAATTCTGGCATTTTCGCCGGAATTTTTGGTTCTGGTTTTCCTTAAATATTAGATATGGTTTCGATACTAGAAGTGGTCGGAACTGGTGCCGAAACATCACAACCGGTATTGGAACCGGATGTTCCGGTTTAAACTGGAAGAAATGCCTTCCCTTAAGCACAGTTGATCAAGGCCTCTAAGCCCTACTACTTCGAGGATAACCGTCAATTTTTGTGGGGAAGGAACAAGAAATCATAGGCATTCAAAATTCGTTCCTTTGGAAGAAATAGAAATAATTATAGGTATTCGTTTCTCTCTCCTTCATCAATTACAGAGCCCTGATTTGGGGGTATTGCAGATGATTTTAAAAATGTTTTTTTTAATTTTAAATATGTTTTTGGCATATAAGCATTCGAAATTCGTTTCTCTCTCCTCTGTCAATTACGGAGCCTTGATTTTGGGGTATTGCTGATGATTTTAAAAATATTTTTTTTATTTAAAATATGTTTTTCAATCTAAACATAATTTTTTTTCATAAAAAATAAAATATTTCATTCTATTTATTATCTATCTAATCATTGACATTAACACTCAGCCATGAAAAACAACAGACAACGCAACACTCTACTATCATTTGTTTTTTTTTTCTAGATGACAATTTACTATCATCAATATAACAAGCAACACGCCCAAAAAGCTTGTCATAGTTAAACATAAAAGGTCTCAGTAAATACACTGAGAAAGAAGAAACAAACCAAGTTCAGTAAGCAATGGCGGAAGGAGAGGGTAGCGAACCAGGGCGGTCGCTACCCATTCCCCCGCCCAAAAAAAATTTCACATAATTTTTTTTTTTCATTACTTGGCCTGGGCCCCGATACCCATTGGGCCTAGGCCAAGTAGAGTTTTATCTTGGGGGCCTGGGCCCTGATACCCATTAGGCCCGGGCCCCCAGCCCGTTTTTATTTATTTTTTAAGCAGAGGGTGAAACAACGCCGTTTCACCCTCTGCATAAAAAAAAAAAAAAATTAAAACAGGGGGTGAAACGATGCGTTTCACCCTGCTTTGAAAAATCCCTTGCCCCTCTTTCGCGATCTCCCTCCCCCTCTCTCACAATTTCTAATTTCTCTGCCCTCTGCCGTTGCCTAGGCCCTAGCCGTCGTTGCCGGTTGCCCCCCGTTGGCCGTTGCCGCACCGTCGCACCAGCTACCAATTATAACCGGTCTCTCTCTCTCTCTTTGTGTTTAGCTCTCTTCGATTTCTTTTCCAATTTGTTGTTTTTGCCTTTGATTCTCTCATTCTCATATCTGTTTCTGCTAGCACTAGCAATCGAAGATAGTCTCTCGATCATTGCCTCATTGGTTTTTCGTTCCTTTTTTTTTTCCCCCTCTAAGTCTCCCGGAATATTTGATTGGTAGATTTTTAAGAAATTGCCAATAAATTTCTTTCCAGCTTTCTCTCTGTAATTTCAATTTATTGCAAATATATTGTTTTGTTGTGAATTTATCCAGCAGGAGTTTTCTTTGTGAGTTGCAGAGTTGGTGTTTTTTTTGTTTGTTTGTTCATATTGTCTGTGCTAGCTCATCTTTGGACATAGATTTGGTGATCAACTGGTTAGACATAATTGTGCTCGGTACACCTCTCAATTGGTATTTTAATTTCTAAATTTCTGTATTTTGACTATATGGCAGTATGGGTCTTGACTCTTTAAGGGGATAAATTTTTTGACTATATCTTCGTGAATTGCAGAATGTGTTTATCCCTTCTTGCATTTCTCTACTCATTGTTCAGCATGTAGTGATGTAGGTCGTAATAGAAATCTTTGAGTTTCAAGTATGATAGGATTGAAAGATCATGCTTGGCAATATCTTATCGATTGCACGCTCCACCCAAGCATTTATCTATCAGTTTCTTCTATTTGTGAAATCTACATTCCATGTTCAAATTGGACATAGTAATCTGCCAACTTATTGCAACTACATGTTTTGATTTCAAACTTGTGTGTGTTATCCACATGGAAAGACAACCTGTCCTACCCAGATTCTTCATCAACTCAATTCAGAATCTTAGCATTCAATGTATATTCCTTTATAATTGCTGGTATCATGTCCTTGTTTAACCAAATTCATGTTTCCTTATTGAGATTTATATATATGCGTGCGTGTGCGCACTTTTATTTATACATTTTATTAATCAAAATTGAGATGCATATTATTTCACAATAAATATTTATTTTTCTGCTTTTTTTTTCCTTTTCTTTTTACACTATTTATTTTGTTAATGCAGACTATTGATTAATGTTGTTTAATTTGCTGAGTGATTATTGATTAATTTTTATTTTTGTTTTGTTTAGATAATGGATAAGTTTGTGATAAGAAAGCCAAGTAGTGTGGACGAGCAAGAAGTTTTTAAAACTATTGAGAACGAAGCCATTTTGTAACATTTTCAGAATATGCAAAATCGTAGGATACAATTGTCACCTTTTAGTTGCAGTACATAGTACGGTGCATGTATTTTAATATTTTTAATGTTTTTAGTCCTTAATTTTCGACATTGTAACTCTAAGACAATTTTTTGTATTACGAAAGAAATTTTTTTTCTTATCGTTTCGCCTTTAAAGTTCGACACTCATAGATTTCAATCTTGGTTTCGCCCCTGTCAGTAAGATTACACCATTTTAAACAATATTAAGAGCACGTTGTTTTTGTAAAAGTATTCTAAAATACAATGAATACAACAAATTCAAAAAATGAACTTTTAAAACATCAAAAAAATCCTCCATAAACATTAATATCTTTAATACAAACTCAACAACTTTTTACACAAAACTTCGATACCTTTAAAAAAAATAATTCTAACAAATTTCTATCCATATTTTTTTTACCAAACTTCAATATTTTTTATTAAAAAATTATATCAAATCATTTCTCTCTACACCTTTTTATAAATTATAATAAAAATTAAATATCTTTAAAACTTTTCATCAATTTTTACACAAAAACTTATAAAACTCTAATTTACATAAATATTCACAACACTATCAAAAATCCTAAAAATCTCACTATTTTTTATAAACCTCAGGAATATTCATTTTTTTTAGGATTTGCATCCTACTTTTTATATTTAGGGTGTGTTTGTGTGTTAAAATTTTGGAGAGGTTAAAATTTTAGGGTATTAGATTTGGTGAAAAAGTGAAGAGAGAGATGATTTTTTTATATTCAGTATAGTGAAAAGTAATGATTTGATGAAGAGAGAGATTATATTATAATTATTTTATTATATTAAAATTTTGGAAGGGTAAAATTTTATGAATCAAATTCAGCCTTAGAATCCAAACATTACAAAACACATGTATTCCAATACAACACTTTATTACTTTTTTTACAAATATCAATCTATTTTAACAATTTCTACACACATATTAATAAAATTTTAACATCACTTAAATATTCATAATTTTATCATAATTCTATAAATTACTTCTAAACGAAGACCCATAGATCTGGTAAGAGTTTCAAAGTCTTACTATCCATGGAAAAGAACCGGCATTCAAAGTAACTAACAATGTGTCGCCACCAAGCTGGTCGCCTCCTCCTCTAGTTAAAAGTCCTTTTGTTTAGTTTAACCAAAAAACAAAAATATTTATTTTTCGGTGCATTTTTTCTGTTTTGCTTTTAAAATTTATTGACGATGTGGCTTAATCCCGACCTTTTATAGAAATGGATAGCCAGGACTAGAGAATTGGAGCCCCTGGATCTGTCTGCTTTCGCACGCGCGAAACCACTTTGGTCTCTCTAGTGGTAAAGTATGCGCCCCCCAGTCCTTTATTACCAAGCATTTATTCCTCGCACACACTCACACATCAGTGACAGTCTCTTTCTCTGTCTCTCTCTCTTTCGAATCACTCAAATCTCAGATAATTGGTACTGCGGTGGGAGAGGGAGATTTCGTTTGTGTTATCTCCTCTTTGCAGCTCCACTTGCACTTTTCTCTCTCTCTCTCTGCATCCCAGATCGAATCCACGGTGCGTTTTGATCCTTCAATTTCTGTAGCGTTTTAGCTTAATTCCAGCTCAAAATTTCACCATACTAGTCTCAGATTCTTTGGTTTTTCGGCAATTCTTTTTTGGAGCTGGGTTTGGGGTCAGTGTTTTGAGTGAAGAAATGCGCTGCTCATTTTTTGCCTTTTGATTTTTGAATGCTGAATTTTCCTTTCCTTCTGTTGTGTTTTTTTTTTCTTTTGCTTTTTTCTTTCTTCGAGCTTAAACTTCTCTTAGCAGTTAGACATTTAAACGCCTCATACGGTATCTCAGCCTCATTGATTTTGATCATTACTCACTTCCTGAATTGATCTGTTCTTTGTTGCTTTTTGATATATTAGTTCTGATGAGGCTGCAATTTGCATTGGTATTTACTTTGAATGCCGGTTTTTTTTTTCCTAAAATTGTAAAACTTGAAACTCTTAATGTTGTTTAAGATGGTGTAATCTGACTGAACTTGGTTTGTTTCTTATTTTTCTTTTTTGATAAGTAAGTAAAATTCATTAAGAAAAAAGAAAGGAGAAAGAGCAGTACAAAGACTGTACTGATAGAAATCAAAGCATACAAACAAAGAAGCTAACAAAATCCTGAAAATCTAGAAAAGGGCCTGCTAACATAGCATTAGCCCAATAAAAAAGGGTAACCAACACACCCCCCTGCAAAATTTCCAAAGACACAGCAGAATCCTCAAAACATCTCCTATTACGTTCCTTCCAAAGGGTCCACCAAATGCATGAAGGGATCATCATCCAAATAGCCTTAGCTAGAACGGTCTTAAACGGCCTCCCCCAACAAAGCAAAACATCCTCAACCATTGCCGGCATAACCCAAGGAAAATTCAGCATACTAAAGACATGCGTCCACAGACCTCTCGCCACCGAACAATGCATCTACTGGGACCTTTTGTGTTTAGCTACGACAAGCTTTTTTTAGTGCTTTGTAGTTTAGCATTTAGTAGGTGGGGGCGGTTGGTTCTCTTTCTAGGGTAAGAAGTTCGGCGTGTTGCTAGTTGTATTGGTAGTACAGTATCTGTGTCAAGTGGGAAGGAGCATGTTGAGATCCCACATTGGTTAGGAAAACCTAAGTGGAAGACTTAATAAGGGGGCTTGGATAACTCTAACTATAAGGTGTGTCTTTTGGTCTAGGGCCCAGGTCCGCGTCAGAGCATTTGTCGGAAGGTCTTTTTTGGAAAAACAGTTTGAAATAGGTGTTTTTGATAGACAGCGTAGACGTCTTTGTCATTGTCATGCATTTGCATATGATGGCTATATTACTGTTGTGTATTTGGATGATTGACCTATTGAAGTCTATCAATTGCATGGAGATAGACAATATTGCTTTCAATGATATTCTGGTTATCTGCTTGAATAGGTTTCCTTGCAGCTATTGTACCTAAAGTTGGTTCTTTTTTTCCAGGTCATTTTTTCTTTCTTTTGCAGCTCCTAGAAGTTATCATCACCCAGATAACTAAATGATCACAGGAGTCATTCAGGCGCTTGGTGTGTCAGATGATCTATAGTAGCTATAGTATGCTCGATCAGTGCCACGATGCACATCTGTCTGATGGAATGGCAGGGGCTGTGGCTTCATTGCATTTTACTGGTCCTCCTCTTAATAAACAAAAGTAGAGCTATCAGTCCGGATGGTATGGTGTTTGGGTATTAGTAGTTCTTGTTCCTTTTTTTTTTTTTTTTTTTTTTCTTGTTTTGGTTCTTAAAGGTTGCCAGTTAATTCAGTATATCTCAAAGGAGTAAAATACTGAGGATTTATTCATTATCATAGTGAGATACATTTAGTTAAAACCTTGGTGCTTTTACTGGAAATGGTTCTCTTGAGCTTGCTACTTGTTCTTGCATGCACCATTGGTTGAGTTTTGTGGAAGCAAATGTTCAACTGGTCTAACGTAGGAATTCTTATGAACTAGTGCTCAGTTGTAGTATTGGTTTTTGACAACACCGTTAACTGTCACGCACATAGATGCAAATGGGGGTACACATATTTCAAATTCTTCATTATTATTTCACCTAAAAAATGGTAAATATTATTATTTCTAATAACGTGAAATCTACTTTGTGATTTGTAGGTGAGGCACTTCTAAGCTTCTGGACAGCAGTTGTAGGTTCAGATGGAAACCTTCAATGGAGACCGGAAGATCCTGATCCATGTAATTGGAAGGGAGTGAAATGTGATTCAACAACGAAGAGAGTTATACACTTGTGAGTTCTCAGAACAACCCCTGTACTAGTCAAACTTCTTTTCTTTCCTTTAATGTTTTCTGTTTTTAATGCATTTTTGGGGATTTCTGTTTTGTTTATTCTATGCACAAAGTATATGTACTGAAAGTGTATGTTAGGAAATCTCTTTTGGTTTTCTGGATCAATGTCAAATAAATGCGAAAAACCTTAACCTTAAAATTAAAAGCTAGGATTATTTTTAATTTTACTCTTGATCATTATGAGAATCAACTAATGAGCAGTGAAATTGGTGTTTGTCATATGAATGCATTTTTCAGTTAACTATTCTACAAACACGATCCATCACAAGGGAAAAAGAAAGGAAAATCTTCATCATGGTGTTGTTAAATATCCAATTCCATTCAAAGTTAATTTGGATTTACCACATCATTTCAAAAGTCATTCAGAATTGGTATTTTCCGTGAACCCTGGATGTCTTCCATTTCTTTCCTGCCAAGTCATCAAGGGATTGGGTGATTACTTTTTTCAAATGTTGGATGTTGACATAGTCATTTACCATTGTTCATTTAAGGTTTTTAATTTAGTTTCCGGATGAACTTATGACAGCACAATATCCTAGTGCCTGCGGTCCATAAGCTCAAGCTGATTATCATGAATGATCACCCATAGGCTACTCCATGTGATAGATATCCTTCATAACCCACTTTTGGATAACCTTTCATTTTGCTTTGCCTGCAATTCAAATTTTAGTGAATCATATAATGCATGACAAAGTATGAGCACGAGGTTGAAATAGTGGAATGGCACGCTATAGGACGCAGTTTAGCAATTGCGTATGAATTTTATTGTCTTCTGAATTATGATCCTATTCTCTTTTATTTCTTAATAATCTTCCAGGAGCATTCCTTATCACAAATTGAGTGGGTCTCTATCACCTGATCTGGGGAAGCTGGAGTACTTGAGGATTTTGTATGTGTTTTCATGGACCTTGTTTTGCTTTTTCTTGGTAGCTTATCCAAGTTCCCTGTATCACAAACTGTGATAATTCAGCTGATGCCCTTATGATATTTCATGTTGTAGAGCTCTTCATGACAACAACTTTTATGGCAACATTCCTTCCGAGTTGGGAAATTGCTCAAAATTGCAGGGGATGTAAGTGCCACCATGTTGCTCATATTACTAATATCCACTCCCTTTTCATCTTAATATATGAGAATATTTCTTCCCTCCTCTGCCAGTGAGAGAAATAATGTTGGTTAGAGGTTAAAAGTCATGAACCTAAATAAAGTTGCCTCAACATATGAGTCTATGCTTCCAGGTGTGGAATTGCTGTCTTGAGCATTGTAAACCAGTGAAAACGGCAATTTATATGCCAGGTCTATAGCATGAATGATAAGTGTAACCTTCTGGGTGCCTAAGGCTGAGTTTATCGGCCCATTGCAAACAAGAAGAGGGAACAAAATAAACATGCTCTATATATTAATGGACCTCTATATAGTCCTAAGAAAATCAGATGGATTTGATTCCAATATCCCTGCAACTGAAGGATCTAGATCTTCTGTTGGTTGCTATTGCTCATCATGTGATGTAGCCTTTCTTCTATCATGGCAAACTGGTTTATTGATTAAAGAAAAGAGTTTGTTATTTCCCATTGGAGTATTAAGATAGAGATAATTAGTTAGGGGAATGATTAAAGCTATAGGGAGTTTTGAAGGGTTTTGGTCCATACTTGACTTATCTTCAGTGTTTTGAGCATATAGACAGATGTACCTGAGTGTTGTAATATGTAGCTTGTTAACCTTGGTTAGCAAAGTGACTTGATGATTAATTGGTCCACCTAGTCTTGTATGTAGTATGTTTGCCAACGATAATGATCACAATAATGACAACGCAGTATCCCACCTGGACCTTCATGTCCTAAGGTCTCAAGAAAGTAAATGGACATATCTTCGTCTGATGTTGATTATGTTTTATGCTTTATAAGTTTGTTTTCTACCATTGCATACTTAAGAGATTCAGCAATGCAGCCTTTATTGCAGTTTATTCCATGGTCGGCTGAATATTAATTCCTGGTTATGAGTGTTGGGAGTGATTCCCTAATATATATGATTATATTAGGAAAACTACATGTATTGAGTTTTGTCACCCTACATGAGGTCGGTTAGTACTGGAGGAAAGACGTAGCAATTTCTGACAATTGCTTCTGTAGCATACGATGTCAATGCTCCTGGACACAGTTGAGGACCAATACCATGTTTGATAAGTTTTCCAGTATTCAAATTGCTAATACTTATGCTAGTACTTCTTATATTTGTCCAAACTTGAGGCACTTTTCTTTTGGGTACTTAATGGTCGATTAACGTGGGGCAAGATATTCTGCTACATCGTGTCTGGCCAGTCTGTGTGTGTATCTGGTAGTTCCAGGCTGTCTAGTAATTGGTATGGATAAAAGTGGTAGCTAGTGTGTTGATTGGAAGTTTCTTTTTGATGTGGATTTAGACTCAGACACTCCAGCGGTGGTTACTTAAGAGTTATTGTTTTTGAGCTATTCTTCTGATTGTAATTTGTAACTATATTCTCCTAGGTGCTCGTTGTAATTGCTTTTGAATTATGCACTTTGTTTGTAAAACAAGATAGCGTTTCAGTTCTTGTATAGTGTTTTTATCATATAATGATACTCGTTCTGCATCCCTGTCCCCTCCCTTCTCAAAAAAAAAAAAAAAAAATCAATGCCGTTGGACACTGTTGAGAACCTTGTCTGATCAGTTCTCCATAATTCAGAAAAAAGGATGTATGTTACATCATTATATTTTTCAGTCTAAGCCCAATGCCATTTGGAGCGTGAAGTGAATCTCTTTTTAGGGGGAGGGGGTGGGGGCATCCCAAAATAGGACAAATTAGAATTATTTATATTTAGTTTGATATCACCAATAAAATAAATTATCCATGGTCCACTGAGGGGAAAAAGAACTGAATTGCTTATATATCTATCACTTCTCTACTTTTATCGCGATCTTTTTATAAACAAGAGTGATCTAAAACTGTTTCTTCAATCACGTAATATAATGAATGCAAGCGTATTTTGCAGATAAAATGCAATAAATTGGAAGTAGCTTTGATACATCATTCACAGTAGTCTGATTCTCTTTGATAGAAATACAAGGTTCTGTGTGACCTCAAAGGTGTAGAACAGTTCTTTGACAGTTGAGCAAATGTGCATTCCCTCCTGTTTTGGATGGACAAGACAAACTACCAGCTGACTGGATAGTCAGTATCAGTCAATACTAGTGTCAACCGTCTATTACAGCTTTCTGTTGGTGCTCAGGGCACTTGTTGATTAAGTTTGTGCGTATGTGTAGAATTTGATCAATTGCATTTTAGAGTTGTACTTCAATTTCATGAGCCAATTAGATCCAAGTGATGAAATCAGTATCTTTTTTCTATAATTTGGTAATCCTATTTGTTTACTACCAAAAGAGATGCTGACATGTTTTATACAGTTACTTGCAGGGCAATTACTTGAGTGGATCTATTCCAAATGAATTGGGAAACCTTTCTGAGCTTGAAATTTTGTAAGTTATTGTTTCTCATATCAATTATTGCTACGGTTTTAACATATTCAAACTATCCAATATTGTCAATTGGGTGTCAGCATGTACATTTTTTTTGTAACTCATACTTTTCATAGGTTGCAATGTTACTTCTGCTTTTATGTCCTGCACAAATGAGGAATCTAATCGTTGTGGACTTTTGTTTTAGTGCTTGTCTAAATTATTTAGATAGTATAGTTCTAATGTGATTGTTATCTTTCAAGAAACCAATCACAACTAGGGCTTTGTTTGTTTTGTCGTATTTTACTTTACTAAAAGTAGTTTCATAAATTTCTAGTGTTTTGGAAGCTGTGTAAAATTTGGTTAACAGCAAAATATATATCTACTTTACGGAAAACGGCTTCCCTTTTAGAAGTAATGAATCTTCTTTCCTGTTTCATTCCTAACCTAATGCATCCTTTGCCACCCTTCTCTCTCTCTCTCTCTCTCTCTCTCTCTCTCTCACTCACACACACACACACATTTATGCATGCGGGGATCACTCATAGCTAGGACAATGGGTCTTAAAGTTTAGGTGCTTACAAAAGAATGTGGTAAAATTGGCGGACAACGCGCGCACACAACATTTGAAAGTAAAATGGAGGACAGGTTTTCTTGTACAATGTGGTCTCATCATGATGGAGTTATCTTTTGCCCAATCCCCCATTTTTCATTTTCTCTGTGCTTTATGTCAGTTGTAAAAATACAGCTGCCTTTTATTATTATTAAGGGAAAAAGGAATTAAGTTTTTTATTTTGAGATTTAATTAGAAATTCCCTAATTAGCAATAAATTGTATATGGTTCTATAAATTCTTTTTGTAAAGTAGATTCTATTTGGTTCTTTGTTGAAATTCTAGTGGATGACTTGAGTTAAATGCAATGACTAAATAAATATAATTTTTTTATGATAGTTACAATTGTCATATTGAATAGTTGTGTATTATATTAAAAGTATTTGGTTGTGAATATTTAGTTGGAGTTCTTACTCATTTGTGTATCGGTAGGTAGTCAATATCTTATATATTCATATTCATTATTTGATGTGCATTGTTTTCAAAATTATTTTATTACTATTTTTTTTATAAGAAATGACTATATATGTTATGTAACTAAGTAAATATTTTACTTTTAAGGTTTAATTAGTCCGCTAGTCCCTTGGGTATGGTCGGATCCCAAACTGGTCCTTAAGGTTTATTTCTATCTATACTAGTTGGAATCATTTGTATCCTAGACTCAATTGGCCCTTTTAATGCATAAGTCCCACATAGTTAATAGGGACACTTTACCACCAATCGCAAGTAGCCACGTGGTCTAAAGTCACTTTAACTACCAAGTTAGACCCATGGTTGTTAATTTAAAATTTACATCAAACTGTCTATGCCATCAGGATCTAATATGCCAGCTCATAAGGCTATCCTGGATAGTTATTTTGTAAAGACAATGCACCCTCGAGTGATTTTTGGACACATGGCTGCTTGCGATCTGTGATGACATGTCTCCGTTAACCAAGTGGAATTTATTTTGTTAATAGGGCCAACCGAGTTGATGGAATGTCCATTCCAAGACACGAAGGATTGCCCAAGGACTAATATAGGACGAAAAAAAAATCTTAGGGACCAGTTTGGGATCTGGCCATACACGTGGGATTAGTGGATTTAATTCATCTAAAATTGATATTATTAATCAAGTTTAGTAGTCGTAAAAGATTATGGAAAATAAAACTTTCATCAAATATCTAAAAGTGCTTTTAGGAAACATGTTTAAAGTAGAAACTAAACATTGGAGATTGCAATACTCTACGGAAACTTAATTCACTTCAAACTACATTTCATTATAAATGACTTTATGTGAAAACAAACGGAGCCTAGTACTAAAACTTAGTACTAGTAAGCCTTAATCAAATAATGATATTAACAGGGACATTGTAAAAGTGATTTTCAGTTTAAATTGTCTTCTGATATTAACAGGGATATTTCAAGCAACTCGCTGAGTGGATATATCCCTCCATCACTCGGGAACTTGGACAAGCTTGTTACTTTGTGAGTGACTCTTCTGATGCTTACAACGGTTGTTATTTATTTTTCATTAAATTAGCATTATTTGAATTTTTGTTACATTAAAGCTCATACTCTGTTGTGGTCTTTTTTGGAAATTCTATAGCAATGTGTCGACCAATTTTCTAATCGGAGCGATACCCTCTGATGGTGTGCTAATCAACTTTACTGAAAGCTCGTAAGTACAGCTTGTCCTGATATCACAAGTTGACAATGTGTTTTCTGGTCAAGTCATTGTGGTTGATACTTCAGGACTCTAGGGAATTTTCCTTTATGCTAAGTTTATTTACTTTTAAGTCTCTCTTTCCTGGAATGGAAAAGCAGTAAGAATGGAATATTATGTTGGAGTAGAAAAGAAAAAGATAAAAGGAATATTAAATCCACAGACCAGTTATTACTCTACTCTGACAATGACTTTCCTTGTGATCTGTAAACTGCCACAGTCATGATCAGTCGTATTAAGCCCGTTATGGTACATATAGGGTGATTTTTTCAAAAATTACTTTGCAGCTTTGTTGGCAATCGTGGATTGTGTGGAAGGCAAATCAACGTGACATGCAAGGATGATGGTGGAGGACCTGGAACAAATTCCCAATCTCCAACCTCAGGTGAATTACTATGGATAAGAGCCTGATTGATTGTGTTTCACTGGAAACTGGATAGCAGGAATTTAGTATCATGGAGCATTTAGCTTCTAGTTATTAGACAGTTGGGATCATAATATTTGTACATTTAGCTTACTGATGTACGGAGTACAGAGTTTGTAAAGTCCTGATGGAATTGAGTAGTCTTTATGTTAGAAATTTTATATTTTCAAGTGCTTGATTAATTTTGATGGCTTATGGTGTCTAGAATTTCACTTTTTGTAGCACAAAATCAGGGTAGAAAGAAGTACTCTGGACGGCTGCTAATTAGTGCATTGGCAACAGTTGGTGCGCTACTTCTGGTTGCACTTATGTGTTTCTGGGGCTGCTTTCTATATAAGAAATTCGGGAAAAATGACGGTAAAAGTCTTGCAATGGATGTTAGTGGAGGTACTTTTTCTTTACTAATATGTGTGCTATTAAGAGTTCACAGAATTCAACATTTCTATTTACTGAGTTGTATATGTCAGGTGCATCAATTGTAATGTTTCATGGAGATTTGCCATACTCTTCAAAAGACATCATAAAGAAATTGGAGACTTTGAATGAGGAGCACATAATAGGTTGTGGGGGCTTTGGAACAGTGTACAAACTTGCAATGGATGATGGAAGTATATTTGCTTTGAAAAGAATTGTAAAGATGAATGAGGGCTTCGATCGCTTTTTTGAGAGAGAGCTAGAAATTCTTGGAAGCATAAAACACCGGTACCTAGTGAATTTGCGAGGTTATTGCAATTCTCCTACGTCAAAATTATTGATTTATGACTTCCTTCCTGGTGGTAGCCTTGATGAAGCGCTTCATGGTATGATTTTTTTTCCCATATTGTGTTGATCTTCTTTAACATTGCAAATTGAATAGATAAACCTGCATTACAACAGCATTGCTTCAGCATGATATTGGGGAGGCAACTCTTATTAGGCTTCATGCTTTTATACTCAGGGTAGCCCAGTACTTAGTTTCGCACTTCACAATTATATAAGCCACATTATTTTCACTGGTATGGCACTTTTGTGCCTAAATAACCTATCCAAAAGAAAAAGTAGCATTGCTTTGGTGCATGTGGGAATGCTTATTCTCCCATGTAATAGTTACCTTTTGTCCTTAACACCAAGCGTTAAATTTCAAGGGATTTGGCTTGTGGAATAATGTAACATGCCTGAAACTTTTAAGGCATTGAAGCAAATGAGATTTTCTCCATTCTGGACTCACTATTGGTATTTCATTCTTGCTTGGTTTGAGCTTTCTTTATTTTGCTGCTTTTTCTGCGCAATAGCATATTCCTAAATTGGCTGAAAGGCATGTTATTGATATTCCAACATAAATCTACAAAAAAAAAGGAGCTTTTCTTGAAGTTATGGGATCGATTCACCTAAACCTTGAGATACTGTCCGCACAAATTCTTTTCCATACGTGTGAATTAAATTTGATTGCACTCAGTTGTGGAGGAACATTGTATGTTTTATACATTTAAAAGTGGATATTATATTCCTGAAATTTCAGAATAGCCAAATAATTTATTTTCCATCAAATCCAGTTCAAGTTACATTGTTGGAGGATTCTTATGTATCTTGACTGTCATCATATTATTCTCATTAGCAGCAACATTTTCTTCTTTTTACCTTTTACCACATAAAAATGTTTCCTCTTAACCTGCAAAAATAGTGAATTGTACAGAAAGATCTGAGCTGCTAGACTGGGATGCACGCTTGAACATCATCATGGGAGCTGCAAAAGGACTGGCCTACTTGCATCATGATTGTTCGCCGAGGATCATACATCGAGATATAAAATCAAGCAATATTTTGCTTGATGGAAATCTTGAGGCTCGTGTATCTGACTTTGGACTTGCTAAGCTATTGGAGGATGAAGAATCTCACATAACGACCATTGTTGCTGGAACTTTTGGTTATTTAGCTCCAGGTATGCATTGTTGGGTGCAATTACCCCTAGAATTCTAGTTTTCAGTTGCCGAGAAAATGACTCTTTGTAGTTTGGTACCCAAGGAAGAGATGCCACTGACCTAAAGCAGTTTGAAAGATCATTGGTGTGATGTTAACTTATGTTAGCGGGTCACGTCCTATGAAAAATTTCTTCAAGTAGTCCACAAAATGGGTGTGGTATTATTTATTCATTCCTTCTTTTTCCTTTTCTTTGTTCCCATAATACATCATTTCATTAAAGGAGATGAAGTTTAAATACAACCACTATTTGTAAAGAACTGACCGGCAGTTTCTGGTAATATTTAATTTCTAAATTGGGTACTCCTAAAATACAAGGTTTGAAAACATGACATTTCAATGTTGCGTAGTACATTGCATTGGTAAAATAGTTGGTAAACTCCACTTGCTACCATTTTATAAGAAGTGTTCTGTAAATGTGGAGGTGTGCAAATCGGTTGCCTATTGTAAGTTATTTTGATATTAAGTGTATGATCGAGTTAACAGAAGGAGAGGTTCCTGGTGTGCATATGCTGGCCTGTTCTCCTTAAAGAAGCAATGAGGATCATATGTTCTTTTCACTTACCAATTTTGCAGTAATCTATGTTTAATTCCCGATATGGCTTTACTGGCAGAATATATGCAAAGTGGTAGAGCAACTGAAAAGACCGATGTCTATAGTTTTGGGGTCCTTGTGCTTGAAGTTTTAAGTGGAAAGCGACCTACAGATGCTTCATTTATTGAGAAGGGCCTAAATATTGTTGGCTGGGTATGTCTCTTTACTATACTTCAAAAATACTCTTTTTTTAAAACAGTCACTGGGATTACCTTTCTTCTTAGAAGATCTGAAACTAGCTATCTTGTGATGACCATAAGAGTATACACATTTGCTAATCTCATGTCTCACCAAAGTTATACACACACGTGTATATATATTTATGTTTTTTCCATTGATAGTTTTTATTATTTTCTTGCAAATATTTGTTATGTCCCACTATGGCCTCTTAAACCCAGTAGTGGGATGTTTCACAAGGCAGGATAGGAATCTGTGTAGATGCTATTAACCCGTATGCAATTCGGATTGCCCAACTCGGGGCTGGGGGGAGAGAATCAAATAAGTAGTACAGTTGAACCATAGTGATGTTTGTTAAGGTAGTACCCAATGATACCCTCCCCCCCCCCAGGGGGGAGGGAGGAGATAAATTAATAGTACACATGCTCCACTTTGGTCGTACAAGCTTGCTCAAGCTCAGCTAAAAGTTTCAAAAATTGATCCAAGCTCAATACTTAAGTGGTTTGGGGAAATCCTGTGCTTGGCTGAATGAGCTGCTGAACAGGTCCAAATTTGAGAGAGATGTTCCTCACATATTAGATATATATCAGGTGCGACTGAGCAAGGGCATGAAATGTTAAAGTACATCTGTGGCATTAAAACTTGCCTTCAGAAACTGCTCGAGATATCTCTTTGAAGTTTTTTTAAAATAATCCATTGGATTTCTTGGATTCTGAATGGATGAGAAGAATAAATGTGGAGTGAAGAGATTACAGTGAATTTCAAAAACCCTAGTTTCTGCATTTCGTCTTATATAGAGTGGAATGGGAATTTTTTTTTTCTAAGCAGAGTGGAATGGGATTGATCTGCATTCCATGGCTCAACTTTGACCTTTATCAGAAAGCTAGCTTTTAGTTAGGGATCTGTTGTTTTCTCTGCTAGGGAACGCTCCTCTAAGTCTGTTTACCCATTATATCCTTCTTTGGCAAGCAAGTTTCACATTGAAATCCTCCCACTCACCCTTGCGCTTTTCATTGATTTGTTGCTTATTGATGGAGGAAAAAAAAAGCTTCATAAGCCATTTAGTCTTTAGGTTTTGCCCTCTTTTGGAAAGTGCCCCTTAGGTTTTTAGTCTTTAGGTTTATCTGTTTTACTTCGAACATCAAAAAGGTCCTACTCTTTGTTTGTGTCGAACAACTTAACTGACTGCCATGTGAACACCCAATAACAAGATGACACGTATGCTTTTTAATACCCATCTCATGCTTGGTCGTCTCATTAAATCCACATTAGGGTAGAACATAAAAAAATATAGTATAAATAAAAGAAGTTAAAAACAACTTTAAAAAGTCAAAAACAATTTAAATTAATTATAAAACTAAGGAAATCAAATACAAAAACTAAAACTTAAAAAATAATTATACTAAAAGAGGAATTGTGGCTGAGGCAAATGTTCCCTTCACGTATTAGTTGTGTCGGGATGGAGGGGAGCCTCTTAGAGGCCACCCTAGATGGCTCTGCCTGGGGGTGATTCTGCTCCCAACTACTAGGGCTTAGGTTTTGAAGTTCTATTTATTTATTGGTTTGATCTTTTTAGTTTCTGTTTTATTTTTTATTTTGTTAGTATGAGGTGGATTTAACTGGACAATGTGGCAACAGGGATTTCAAAAGGGATGCCTGTCATCCAGTTATTGGGTGTCACATGACATTTCATTAAGTTTTGGACTGAGGCTAACACTAAAACCTTTTTTATGTTCATCATAAAACCAAAGGCTGTCTGTAACCGAAGTGTAAACTTAAGGAACACTCCCAAAAAAGGAGCAAAACCTATGGACTGAAGTCATTGATTGAAGAAAACAAACAAAAACCAAGGGTAATAGAAGAAAAAAGAAATCCCTTTATAAAGTCTCTAGCATATCTGCTCTCTCTAGGTTGCAGGCATAGGTCTTCTTGAGTATCATAAAACATTTCCCGCAATTTGAGTTTTTAAACTTCCAGTTAGTTGTCTGTGTGAGCTTGATGAACACTCCTGTCCAATTGCAGTTGTTATATTATTTAAAAAAGGTATTCGAGTAAATGCCAACATTGTCCTCATCTTACCATCTGATTGATCGGGAAGTCTCTTTTGACGACATTATCTTCAAGCAATCCTGAGTTTTGTTGTTTTTTTGTGACATTTGATGCTTCCATGAACTTGCAATTCCCCAATCATTCACTAAGGATCCATGCAAAGTGGATTCAATTCAACTTCCAACCATTTAAAAAGGGCAGTTCAGTTTCCATTCCAAAACTGTTAAAAAAACAAAAATCATTTTTTTGTCTTTTAACTTTTTTTTTTTTTTTTTTTTGAATTGAGGGGATTAGGATAGAAGATCCAGGTTTCAGACAAAAAGGAAATAGGATCTTTATTTGAATACCGTCTATTAATCACTTTTTCAGAAATTCTTTTTTCGGATAATTGAGCGCCATTATAGGTGCTTTGCTTCTTACTTCACTTTTCTTAAGTAGGAGTCTTATGTAACCGCTACCCTAGAATAAATTGTGTTATTTGTCCTGCGAAAATCTCCTGGAATTGATGAAGTCATATGCTATTTGCATGTTTTGTTTTTAGAGCAGTGGATTATGGATCTAGGGTCAGTTACAATTTGCTCCGATGACCTACCATCCCATCTTTACTTAAACAAATAAACTTTAATGCAGTACAACTCAGACCACAGTTTGAAATTTTCAGTTTTCAGTTTGCCCACTTGATCAGAAACATTTACATCCAAAGATGCCAATTAATTGGTTCGGGTGAGACATCTTTCCAGTTGTAGTGACAGCATGAGTTTAAAAGGCCCCATTTCTCAATCATTTTTTAAGGCGCCCCAGTCAAAAAATCATCAGACCCATGAAAGTCCCAGTTTGATTTCTTAGGTCACCCTGTTTTCTGTCTAAAAGTGCCTATCTGCCTTGACAAATGTATAGAAACTCATTAGCCATGGTCATTCAGCGTTTGTATGATTTATAGTTGATTTGAACCTCCCGTATTGTATCTTACTGGGGGAAAAATTCTAGATCTGAAAATTGGGTTCCAAGTTACACTAAGGTCAAAGTTTATGGGTATAAATAAAAATGGAATGATACTTCTTAAGAGCAAACCGTATTTAACACTTGGATCTTGCCTTCAGTATTTGTTCTGTAGCAATGAATCCCTTTCTCATTTGACTGTCGCTTTTCATGCAAGGTACCTAGCATAATCAGGCTTGTATGCATTCATGAGTACATACACATGCTTCATGATTGCCACAATCCTGGACAATTACACAATTCTTGTTGTGAAGCAGCTCTGCTAACCCACTATTTCCTTGTATGCAGTTAAATTTTCTGGTCACAGAGAATAGGCAAAGAGAGATTGTTGATCCCCAATGTGATGGAGTGCAGGGAGATAGTCTCGATGCATTGCTCTGTGTCGCTATCCAGTGTGTTTCTTCTAGTCCTGAGGAGAGACCAACAATGCATAGGGTGGTTCAGGTGCTTGAATCAGAGGTCATGACCCCATGCCCAAGTGACTTCTACGATTCCAGCTCTGATTGAAAAGCCTTGTGCAAAGATGGAGGCGGAGGAGTCCGCATCCATGATTTCTTCCAAGTTAAGAGAAGTAATGCAGCAGTTGAAAGGGATCAAAATTGGCAAAGCGTCTTCGGTTGGCCATTACATTTGTTCATTCTTTCAGCAGATTCTGTTTATTAGGTGTGCAAAGATGGAGGTGGGGCACATTGTGCTACTGCACTCTCCTCATTTTGCAGCCCCCCCAGAAAAAAACCTCTTCCCCGTTTCACGAAACCACCTCCTTGTTCTACCACTCCCCGTTCTTCCCTTTCCGAAGTTTGTAATCTCCTCTAGCCTCTGTTCTTGTGAAGTAAGTGTAAATGACATTTGTATAAATTGAAAATGTGCTCTGTGAGATCCCGACTTTTAGGTTTCTTTTTTACACAAAATTTTTAGGAAGAAACTGTAAATCTCATTGGGTGTTGTTTGGGTTTTGCTGTTATCTCTTCTTTGACATGCATGTTGGAATAGATGAAAATCTTGGAGTCTAGGAAGGCATGCACGGTTAGATCTTGAGTTAAGATTTCAAGGGCAACATTGATGCACCATAAGTGTATGATGGAAAGCCTAGAAGAGGAGATAATGCATTGGCAAAGAAATCTGAAATCTATTTTGCACATGCATGGCCGGATATGTAATAGTTGTGGCTTGAGTGTTGTCTTTTGATATCTAAATGAGTTGAAGTTCAAATGAGCTTAGGAAATGAGTGATGTTGTTGGGAAAATATGTGAATCAAGGGCATGCACGGGTAGGATAAGAGTATGGTTGAAAACAGAAACTTACTAATGTTATGATTTTGAGAGAAAAAGCTAGATCTATTGGTTTGTAGTGTTGCACGTATGCTTTCAACTTCTGTGTTAAGTTCTAAATTAATTTGCTAAGTTGCTAGAAAACAAAATTGAGATTTTAAATCTCGAATAATGGGTGAAGTTGCTGCATGAAAGATTATGATAAAAAGGAAGAAAATTTGCAGGAAAAAAAAAGGGTATGTTTTGTGCTACCTGTTGCAGATTTCGGGTACACTATTTTTAGAGGGGCAGATTTGCTCCTCTGCTTTTATAGATGTTGATGTTATTTTCAGCACCTCCTTAGGGGTTTAAAGAGGTATTTGAATGCTGGTTATGATGCTTGAAGAGATCATAGTTTGCTGCTGATTAATGAGTGTAATTGGTTGAAAATGAAACTTCTTTGTTGTTGCTGTTGCATCTATAGAGGTTAGACCTATTATATTATGAGCTATTGTTGTTGTTGGAGAACCCGTAGCATTGATAAGTTTGGCCTCTAATGTTGGAGATCATTGAGAATTATAGAGTAGACTTGTTAAACTAGTTGTTGAAATTAGTTTCTGCAGATCACAAGCTCGGATTAGAAGTAACCTTGGTGCAATGTTTTATCCTTTGATCTTAGGAGAGAGCATAGGCTTATGAAATTAAAAAATTTTGAGTTGTACTTCAGGTGATTCTGATAAATATTGAGTGAGTTGTGGGTTTTTAAAGGTTTAGACATCAAGCTGCCAGCAGCCTTGCACATCTAGAATTCTTGCTCATTCAAGTTCTTTTAAATAATCAATTTAAATCTAATTTCTACAGGTCTAGTCTTGAATTTTAAGTTTATGAAAGATGAATATTTTAAGATAAATTTCGTGAGATTTAGAGGTGTATTGAATAAGTTATGGTGTTTTGAAAGTGGAACGCCGAGCTGGAGGTAGCAGCAGTGTTGCTCTAGAATTTCATCTACTATGAAGTGTTTTTTTTTTTTAAATGTATAGTAGTTTCGATTTTTATGATTTTTATCTTCAAGTTTGAGCTATGAAAGTAGAGAAGTTTGAAAGTAATTTCATGTAATTTGGAGCCATGTTTTTGAAGTTATGAAATTTTGAAGCTGGAGACGTTGAAGCTGCCAGCTTGGACGCCCCCAGCAACTTGCATTTTTGGGTAAAATCTTTCGAATGGCAAACAAGCTCTAAATTACTTGAAATTTTAATATGTTATAACATTGAGTGTAAGGATCAGTTTGACATCCAAGTCTAATGGTTTCAGCAACCTTAAGATAAAGTTTTACAGTGTAGGATTACTGCTAGCTTAGTAAAGAAACGTGTAATTTAGTATGATGTGCTAATTTTTAATTGAATGATTATTTTCTACATCAAGTAAATCTGTAAATTATTTAAGTGACGATATTAGTACGACTGATTTGTAGGCAAGGCACAACCATAAACTCGAGTGGATAAAGGTAAGTGAAAAAATTATTTTTTCGAAAACTGGAATGATATACAGCATGATCATTTGTCATTAAGCACGTCATGAGCATTTGCATTAATTTTCTTAAAAGGAAGAAAGAGAAATTTTATGCAAATGAAAATGAGATTTTATGCTATGTTAGGATATGTTATGGGGCTAAATAAGATAGTCGGTACCGTACCTAAGTAAGATAGGTGCATCCACTCCGAAGGACGAATGCGAGAAGGATGGGTTGTTCTCGAGGTATGTGCAATCACACTGAAGGACGAATGCGAGAAGGTGTGGACCTTTAAGGGTCGTGTCTAGCCATAGGCTTGGGGCCACATCAAGGCTAGCTCAACCAAATGACATGTTTCCAAGGGAAAGGGGAATAGTTCCGAAGGGAACGCACAACCCTGACTTCAGGGGTAAATGAAGCGATAAAAATAGTCCAAAATAAATATGAAATGACTTCTAAGCAAATTTGCATGTGCAAGAGTCGCATACATAAACATGCATTTATTTTGGCATGTGTATACCTGTCATTTATGATCATGTCATGCATATCCCTTACTGAGTCATTCGACTCACTATTTCAATTGTATCATTTCAGACGATGTTCCAGGTGAGGGAACTCATGAGGAGGATCTAGAACCCTGACGAGGGTGCCCTCTCCTAACTTTAAATTCCTATAGATCCTAAGTTATTTTTGAAAGAGTTGACATGAACCTCTAATATGTGGTGGTCATGGTCTGTTTAGCCTATGAGGCTTAAGACTCTTAAGCAACTTATATTTTGGGACCATGATGTAACTATAATTATTGTTTTAAGTTATTGCTTGAGGAGTAAATTTTAAAAATCTCTCTCTATGTGTGTTATTTGGTATATAAATTCATATTTTCTAAATTAGTAATAGGCAGGTTAGTAAAAAAAAAAAAAAATTTTTTGCTTCAAGATTTTAACCAGTGCGCTGAAGCGTTCGTGGTTGAGAATGCTCGCGACTATCATTAGTTTCGTCGGGCTAGCTTTTGGGGCTTGACATGCTCACTTTGCAAATGATTCTCATTATTTATGCTATTTTAGTGAAATATGCTTCCAATACAGTTGTTAGTTTGCTGGTATCTACACTAGGTGTTTACTACGGCCACAGAACAATCTGTTTGCTCTTCCCCTTTTTTATCCTTTACTTACCCTCTTGTTTTTGCCTTTTTCCGTTATCACTCTTGCCCTGGCAAATCAAAGGCAGTGACACTAGTGCTGCAAAAAGTTTCCCCTACTGAGGTTGCCTTGCTATTAATGGATTGAAAAAAGTCTTTTGGGCTTTACAAACAATTACTCTACATTTCAAGCAATTTATGAATGAAGTTTTTAGAAGGGGATATTGGTCCGTAGTAGCTCCCTTTACTACCTTAATAAAAAAGAAATAGTTTTCAATGAAATAAGACGATGAAAAAGGCCTTCAATGATCTCAAAACAACAGCCTATTTCAGTCCAGCACTTTATAAGGAGAGCATGTTGTCATTGTCGAGTACTTATGAAAGGGAATCAGTGGCTTTAGTGAGGCAATGAAAGCCCTACTTGGAATGCCAACTGTATTATTATTTTGTTGTACTTCTCAGTGGGTAAGATTGAGTATATCTATGAACCGGCTACTACTATGCAATAAAGAAAGGGAGTTTGAAGATTATGTTTACTTGAGAAATACTTGCACTTCTTAGGTTTTTGTTAAAGATCATTATTTAGTCCCAAAATTTAGCCAAAAATGACAAAAAGTTTTCCTTTCGTAAGGTGGAAAATCTCTTGCACCTGACTTTTGCATTGGCTTCGAAGGGAACAGTTGACCAGGCTCCACTGGAAGACATATTGACTGGACTGGTAGTGTAACGACAAATCTTGAACACATGCTTACTCATTAGATAAGGTTCATCCACGAATGAAAACCCATTTTTCCAACCATTGAACTTAGTTGTAGAGGTAGGAATTTGTTTTAGTGGGGGCAGACATTATAAAAATTAATTATTTTAATCATTTTGTGAGTGTATATATATATATATAAACCTTGGGAGTTGAGTCTTGTCTAAGATGACATCAAGAAATTTATAAGCAAATTGGATAGCTCTATCAATAGGTTGAATTTGTCCTTGACAAATATTAAAACCTAGAAAACTTACTTTAGTCTGGAATAATTTGATCTTAGGGGTAGAGTCCACTAGACCGTTTGACTTAACAATACTTAAAAACTTATTGAGATGTTTCCAGTGTTCATCAATGGATCTAGAGAAAACAATATTTGGATCCTTTATTCTAAGATAGTCAAGACCCTTATGATTTAAGTGAAGATTTAGATCGTGATTTAATTTGATATGCTTTCCAACATGATAAGGCAGGATATCCTTTTCTGTTTATGGCCCATCTAGCAAGTGATGAAGACAGGCATCGGTCGCCTTTCCAAAGCCGCTGTGTTTAGTAAATTTGACATGAAAAGTGGATTTTGGCAAATCTAAATTCATGAATCTAATAAGTATAAAACTGCTTTCATCACACCCTTTGGTCATTATGAATGAGATGTAATGCCTTTTGGCCTGAAGAATGCGCCAAGTGAATTCACAATAGCAGATATATAAAATAATTAACTTTGCAGAAATTAATGACTTTGCAGTAATGTAAAACCAACCATGTAGGCGGTAATGCATGTGTGCCGAAACTTAGAACCGTCCAATATAGTGATATGCATGATTGCAGTTAACATAATAAATATAAAGAAAGCTTGTAAAACCGTCCGATCTGGTGGTAGCAAATTAGAGATAAAGAGATAGAGATGACTTCAAAGTACTACTTCATAAACATTGACTTGAGTTGTACTTACACTAGTGACTATTATAGATACAGAAGATACGCGCACACACACACACACACACACACACACACACACACATAAATATATATTAATATATAAAAAAAACTTGAACATTTTTATTGTCTTACGAAGTGATCATGTCTTTAGTAATGAAAGATCATAAATATATTACAAAAATAATAATAAATCATATAATCGTCATATAATAATCTTTCCGGAGTACACTCTCAATAATTTTGGCTCAACATTGTTTTGTTGAAATGGTGGTTTAAGGAATTTTAGAGTGAATAATGAGGGATTTGAAAATTTTTATGACAAAATAAAGTAATATCGTAACAAAGGGATATCATTTAGCTTTTAAATGTTTTTATAATTTGACTTTTGATCTTTAAAATAATCTACTAAACAAAGAGAAAGTACACATAAACATATAGTTTTGGAACATAAAATGACTATGACAATCTAAAATAAGTTATTGACACACTTCCAACCATCTCTTACATTTTCTGGAGGTCACTGTGTGTGTGTGTATATATATATATATAATGGTTTATTTAATTCCTTTTCTTTAATTTTAGTTAGTTTGAAATAAGTGGCCGGGGGCTTTTTGATCTAAAAAATAGTGAAATTTGCGGAGAATTAGTTAGTTATATATTTCCTTTTAAATATTTAATAGTTAGAATTTTTTTAAAAAAAAATTTGAGGAAGAAAGCAAATGCATAATTTTAAGAAGAAAGGAGGGCAGACTTCACATGTTTGGTCAATAAATGAGAGTCCATGAGGGGCAACCTTTATAAACTTAAAATTTTAAAAAAAAAAGTTTTTTAAATTTTAAGTTTATAAAGGTTTTGTTTTGGGGGTGGGGGGGGGGGGGGGGGGGGCGCGGCTGGGGGGCAGACTTCACGCGTGTTTGGCCAGAAAATGAGGAACTCGAGAGCTAAAGTGAAAAATTTTAAAAAAATTGGTGACAAACAAGCCTAGTCCTAGACTATCGGGCACTTTTACTATCATAGACGTACACCACTTTGTTTTGTTTTTGTTTTTTTCTTTTCTTTCTAGAAGTCGACATGTTCAGCGTATTAATTATGTTGACAATATTATTTTTGATATTAAGATTTATGTTTAAATATAACATTAAAAACTATTTTATTATTACTAATTAGTTCAGCCCCCTAACTGGATTAATTCTCGGCCGGTTCCGCCGCAAAGAGAGAGTTGACGCGGCATATCGTTTGTTTATGATTATCGTTACGCGTCATATTTTCACACAAACACGAAATAAAAAACACGCGGTGGTGGACTCCGTACACAATCAGTTACGCGGTAATCGATCGATTAGAACATTCATGGAAACCCACGATGTCTTTAGCATGAAGTCACCACCGCTATAAATACGACCGTTAGCTCATTAAACTCTCTCAAATTACAAACACATACGTATAACAATCTTTGTAGTTGATATTTGTCTTAACACTATTTCTGTGTATCGATCCCAAGCCCAATATATCACATTCTGTAAGATCCCACCATGGCCGAGAAGCAACACCACCACCACCACCACCACCTCTCCCACCCCAAAAAAGTTGAAGATCACGGACCTGTCGATTATAGGAAGGAAGAGAAGCACCACAAGCATCTCGAGCATCTAGGCAAGGCTGGGGCTGCTGCTGCTGGAGCTTATGCCATGGTAACATTTTTTTCTGACATTTTCGTTTTTTTTTTTTTTTTTTTTTTTTCCCTTGTGCTACTTGTTGCTGGACTTTTTGTTTAAATTTCTGTGCGTTTGAATTTGTGTGCATGTTTGAAGATGATATTGTTAGTGTTTTCTGTTTGGAAAGTGAGAATGACGTTATTTCCGCAAAAGAAAGAAAGTACAAACATTGGGCAAAGTCCTTAAAACATCTTTAAGGCAATTAAACTTTCCCAAGGAGCAGGGACGGAACTCAGAATACAACATTTTCTAAGGGATAGATTCCCTTTTCAGAAGTTCTGTTGTTTATAGTTGATTAGTTGAATTTAAATGCCTCGGAAGTTTTGTTGTTTATAGTTGTTTTCTTCTCGTTCATAATAATTTAAGCGCTTTTATTTGATTATTCTGTCAGCATGAGAAGCATAAGGCAAAGAAAGACCCGGAGCATGCGCACAGTCACAAGGTTAAAGAGGAGATCGCCGCGACAATTGCAGTAGCAGCCGGTGGCTTAGCGCTCCATGAGAAGCATGAGAGGAAAGCGGCAAAGAAGGAAGATAAGAAGCTTCACGGAAAGCACCACCGCCATCTCTTTTGAGTGTCTTAATTGACTAATCTCTATGTATTTGCTCTTCCTCAGTTTGGGTCATCTTAATCACCAGTAAATGTCTACCCCAAATAACACTAGCTAGGAGCGAGTTTGTGAATGTCTGGGTGTAATGTTATCTGCTTCTCTAGAAGATAGTTTAGCTATCGATACATATGTACTGTGAAATGTATTCCCTCAAAATAGATTTTTGAGAATTATTTAATTTTATTTATTCATTTTATAACATTTATTTGTTATTTTATTTATTATTAATTTGTTATGGCATGATGTGTCACTTCCCTCATGCTCGTATTAGTCTCGATACTCTCTTTGTAGTAACAAAGGTGCATACATGATGAGATTATGGCACGTTCTTATCCTATGATTTTCAAAATTGTGGTGATATTTTTTGGGTATATAAAGATTACTATATAGTAAAGAAAAACCCGAGGAAGACTTATAAAATAAATATTCAGAAGTAACAAGGTGAAAATGGAAGTCAAGTTAGAAGAAGATAAAAGATATATTGATAAGCAAGCAAGCCATATATAGATAGGACAATAGTATTCAAGAAAAACAAAACAAAAGAAGAACAAACCAAACTGCTGGGGTTAGGGATTAGGGAATACAACTCCTAGGCTAACATAAGTAAGCCAATAACAAATTCTCTAACCCTATTGTTCGAAAATATATACAAGCACACAAAGGAAAACATAAAACAACATTATTCAAGAGGAATCTTCATCCGAGGAAACAGTGAGGTCAATCCAGTTGATATTGGCGTGGTTTGCTCCCACGGGGCTGTTCTCACATGGAAACTCCGATGGCAGATCCTTCGGGATGAGGTAGGGTTGGGAGTCCATGAAGACTTCTAGTCCATCAGATACTAACACTCGCACGTGAATGACCAAGACATGGATGGGAAGCTCATGGGTAATGAAAGAGTAGAATACTGCCATAATCTGTCTTAGTCAAATCAATGTGTTCTAGTCCTACATGTATGTTTATGTATAAATAAGTTTACACTCGTGCTTTTTTTAAATAAAATGATGGACTCTGGTATTGAGACAGTGATCTTAAATAGACGAGTGAGTGCACTAGTCATTTGATAATGATCTTCCATTAAGTGATGATCTTTTTATGACAAATATTTCAGACAATGTTAGGTCTTGTGCATGATAAATGAATCTGTGTAAATGCTCATACTACAAGAAAAATCACTTTTGGTGTAAAAAAAAAAAAAAAAAGTCACCTAAAGTGCTAATTTTGTCAACAAAGGTTTTGGGTGATAAAATCAAGTTGTCACCTAGTTTTTCACAGTAAGCCCGGTAACAAAGATTTTAGGTGATTGTTTATGTGTTTTTTGCTTGTTTGATGAACTTCAATTCCATCACAGTGACTAACCTATTTTTCCTCATCGAATATATGTGCACACGATGTGAAAACACGTGCGCATGGCGTTTCTTTTTCTAACAAATTGGAATTCAGTCACCGAATATGTCGTGCGAACTATCGTATAGTACATGCGGACACTCAATAAATTGCACCGTGGCAATCGAGGAAATTTTGATGAACCGACATCTGTAACCCATGTTATTTTCCTTGCGAGCTTGATTTAAAATAGAACCATGTGAACGGAACAAAACCTTGCACACGGTGTTTCACATATAACCGTGCGCATGGTTGTGCACGTGTGCACACTTTTTCTCTCAATACTAACGTGCGTGTGTATTTTAGTTTGTTGTGACAATATTGCATATATATCAATATCTTTGAATTTATTTAATTATAAATTTAAAAATAATTTGTCGATAATACTCAAAGCATTATATTCAACAGTCATGAAAATATGCAAGACCTCTAGTGAAAATCTCCACTTCTGTGTATAGCTTTCTCTCAGACTCGTGCTGTAACTATAACGCCTCCATTTTTTTTCTACAATGTAAGAAGAACAAAGTAAAGTTAATATACGAAACATTAAATTTAATGAATGCATCATTAAATTTAATGTTACAACTTACAAAATTTTTCCATGTATCATTTGATGTCCACGCGCCATCCTTATTAGTACACATTTTTTTTACAGCGATGCAGGATTAATCCGATCAGATTCAATATTAAATGCTATTGGTTTATGTGAAATATAGTATGGTAGAAAGATAAATTTGTAATTATTTGTTAGCAAAAGAGATTTCACAAATTCATCTCATATTTTCAGAAGATCAATTGTGATATGTTGATTGATGGACATGATTATAATTTTTAGAAGCCGAAAATTTGGAATATAAAAAAATAAGAAAAATAATAAAAAGAATTTTTCGTAATGATCCAATGGCCAAATTTTGAGATTTCTAAGGATCCCTTGCCATATCATTTGTTAGGATTTTAGAGAGGCTATATATATAGTCTACTAAAGAGTTAGCCCTCAAAATTGTTAAATTAGAAAGCTTAAATAACTGTGAGGTGTGAATCTAAAAGAGGCAGAACAATTGAGTTACTCAAGCCGTGAGAGCCATAAGTTGCTGGAGATTTACAATGGGTGAATCGGTGAAAATGTTTAATTCTGTACTAAATTTCATTGGTATCATAATACAGGTTTGTCAAAATCTCAGTATTCTTGAGATTTGTCGAATTTTTTATTTAAAAATATTCTTTATTGGCCGGATTGTATGTCACGTGAAACTGTAATTTCTACAAGTGCTTGGCCGAATAGCATGTTATAGCAAAATATTTTTACCGAGACGCCAGTTCCGCTTTATAAGCCTTTACCGCTAAAACAGATTTTTTTTTAAAAAAAAATTAGTTTAGATTATTGATTTTGGAGTTCATTGGATTATATTTATCCTACTATCTTTTAAGATGTCCTTTACTATTTTTTTTGTATAGATTTTATTTGGCTCAAAATGTTTATTAATTTGTTAATAAATAAGCTCAAAACAAAAACACTAAAACAATTTTAGCTAAATTTCTCATGGATTTATCATTTTCAAAATGTACTAAGTGGCATAAAAAGCATAATAACTAAGTTTGCACTAAAAGAATTGGTCCAATGGTCAAAAAAGTGCAAAAAGAAAAAGAAAAAAAGGCCCAATAATGATAGGGGTCACTGTCTCCTACCATCGCTAAAACTGCCAATTGCAAAGGCTAGTTACTGCACTTAACGGAGTGATGATGGTGGCCAAAATCTAAAAAATCGACCTATATATTAATGGCGGTGGTGGTTATTGCCATAATCGGCACTGCTTCCGGACTTAAACAGCCTTAGACTTCACGAGGTGAGATCGGCACAACCCATTGAGGGCCCAAGCAATGGCACTGTGTGGACTTTTTGACATAGCAGTAATTAATGTCCTATATCCATATTTACCTCTAAACTCTCTTTAAAGCAATAGAAGGCTAACTAAGCATGAGTATGACACATCAAAACTCCTAGGTGCTAAAAGGACCAAAATACCCTTACTCGATAAAAGAGGTTTGTGGCTCAATCTTTTTTTTTTTTATTTTATTTTTTTATTTATTTTTGGATTTAGGCCTCATGGAGCAACTCTTATTTGACTCACTCTAAAATAAGCAACGAAAATTGCTATCCCGAGTATATATAGGAGCTATGTCATGTAATAATTAGTGCAAAAGGTCAAATCCTCTCTTTAGGGAAAACAAACTAATTTCAAACTCGTGTAAAAACAAGGAGAATATAAAAGTGGTGATATGTACTATGAGTGTGAAGAATGAAAGAAAAGTTTACTAAACATAGTTCAGATTCAAATTTTTGAATTTTTGTGGTTCAAAATGAAATTAATGCACTATAAAAGAAAAAACATTGAAAATTAAATGAAGGTAGTAAAGAATACATTGTTAGAACGTCCTCCGTATGAAAAATCCCGAATTTGAAAAATTAATCAGATGCTTGAAAGTCTAATCTGATTAACTTTACAATTTAGAGGATTTACACTATCAGCTTTAGATCAAAATATTCCAACAAAGCTAAAGTCACGCTCTCAACACAATACATAAACTAAGAATATAAAATGCATTAAAGTAAATGACAGAAAAATAAATAACGGAAATTAAATGACAAAAAAATAAATAACAATAAGTAAATGACTGAAAGTAAATGATAAGGAATTAATAAAAAAATATCACAAGATTCTTTGAATAAATAATATGCCTCATAACAACCCAAAATTCAAGTTAAAAGAACAAAAAACGAGAATATAATCCAAAAGTGAAATGCAAGACACTAGAATAGTAAAAAATAAAGAAACTAATCTAACAAATGAAAATAATGACTGAAAAATAAAACTTGGTGTTGGAAACCATGAGAGAATAGAAGAAAAGAGAAGGAGAGAGACAACTTAAAAATAAAAAGAGAAGGAGAAAGAGAAGTGCGGCTAAAAGAAAAGAAAATAAAGTGGAGAGAAAAAATAGGGGGAATTGTCAGCCAAAGAGAGAGAAAAAAGGGAGAGAGGGAGAAAAAGAAGGGTGATGGGCTGCTAAGAGGAGAAAAAGTGAGAAAGAAGAAAGTATGATGTAGGGTTTGCTAGGTTAAAAAGAAAGGGAGAGTAAAAAGAGAGATGGAGGGTTGAGATTTAAATGTCTTGTATTTCTTTATTTAGTTACAACATTGCCATTAATGAGATTGTCCCTTGTGCCCCGCGAGTCCAAAAAAAATTAATTTTATCACCCTGCACACAAATACTTAATTAGCTCATGGCATTATGTGATAAAATTAAATTCATAAAATAGTTACATTGCCAATAATCATAGTACAAATGATAAAAATATTTTAGAATGTGTCTGACAAGATATGACTTAAGTTAATGTAAGCCAAAGATGGAAAAATTGCATGTGTAATAAATTAAATCTAAAGTCATCAAAATTAAACAATTAAATGAAGAATTTGGGTTTATGCCTCTTAACCATCTTTTTCATCTAAAATTAAAAATTAAAATATTAAAATTAATATTATATTAGTTTTAGATGTACTAAGCATGTAGGATTCTAGCTCAATCATTATTTTCCTTGGATTGGGTCTCACAACCCAAATTCCCATTTTATTGTGTCTAGCCCTTTTTTTTTTTTTTCTGAAAAAAAAAAAAAAAAATCCAATTGTCTTCTCCAACCTCTAAGGATAAGGTCCAGGGTAAATAGCATGTTGCATGCTAAGATCCGTGAGATTGAAGCAAGAAAATTGAGTCCTTTGGTGCTAGGAGCTCACAGGTTGATGATATGTTTCTCTTCAATTGCTTTTCTCTATTATCTTGAATTATTAAGCCTTGATGATGTACTTGGTTCAAATCTTGTATCTTTAAGTGCTCTTGTGATGAATATGTGAAGTATAGTGCATCAGTGCATGCAAGGATATTTTACTAACCTAAAGCTTGTTGTGTGTAACATTTGAACAAATATTTTGCTAGTTGAAGTAAAACGTTGATATTATTTGAGAAATGATAGATGTAGAGGGTGGTGATAAAGAATAAAATGTTGCATGTGAGACTTTGTAAAATAAAATGGCCAAAAGTGGCTAAGGAGGTCATAGGTTCAGGGTGAGATGTGTCTAAATGACTATTTTCTCTCTCTATGCCATTATGTCCATTAGAACGATTTTAAAGACCGTTCGAATGGGAACTACAACAAATTTGACCTTTTGGGACGTCAAAAGATCCATCCCAAAAAGTACTTTTTTGGGACAGAAATTCAAATCGTCTCGAAAATTTTTTTTTGGGGACAATTTTTTTTTGGGACATCAATTTCCGTCCCAAAAACGAAGTTTGATTATTTGGGACAAATTTGCTCCATAAATGGAGGATTTTAGGGACGGATTTGTCCGTCCCAAAAAGCCGTTTGAACGGTTACTACGAGAAATTTGATTTTTTTTAAATGATATTTGAATAAAAATAATAAAATGAAGCATCAAAATTAACCCCCCCTTTTTTTTTTTTTCCATTCGAACGGTTTTAAGTACCGTTCGAACGCTTTAAAAAAAGTTGATTCTTTGGGACGGAACTGTGCTGATTTGTCCGTCCCAAAAAATTCATTCGAACACGTATCTATCGTTCAAAAGTTTGTTTATTTTAAAATATGTTCGAACAGTGCAGAAGCCATTCTAACAGATCTAGATAAGTTGGTTGCATTTGTTGGGGGAGTGACAGGACCTGCCGCAGGAGTTTATAGAACAAGGTATGTGTTAAAATTATATGAGAGGGTTTAAATACACTGTCGTTTTTACTCTAAAAAGAAATGCATAGTCCTTTTCATATGTATAGATGCATTCAAAAGCATAAATATCTATTTGGTGAGCTGCTGGGTCTTGACATTTCGCTGTAAGAGCCTCTTCTACTCATCTTATAGTGAAGACTTTCCAATGAGTTGATGTTTTGTTTTGTTGTGTTAATTTAAGACGGACGAAAGAGTAATTGTTTAGGTAGCTCTGAGGGTTAATACATGTAGATGGTTTGGAATTTCCTAATACATTTTGCTTTTCAGGAGCAGTATCCTATCTCTAGAACCGAAGAATACAGTGTCAGATTTGACAAATGGGTCCTGATGTTAAATTACTTTTTTGTTTAACAGTTAAATGACCATTAACATGGTTTTCCTAAGCCACAAGAATAGTTACAATTTCTGAGCAGTTTTATAATTAATTAATTAATTAATTTTTTTTTTTTTATAAATTTTCCAAAAGCAATTGTTGGCTTTGAAAACCAAGCTATCATAAACGGTCAGTGTATCTATCACCTTGATCATATTGCTATGTGCAATTTGAATTTGACACTACAAGAAATTTAGTTTTAGGTGACAAAATTTTTGGGTGTCAAACTAAATTTTGTCACCTAAAGTAAACTTTCTATGACAAAATATTAATTTCATCACCCAAAACCATCCAGTAACGCCAAAAACGTCCAGACCAGCCAAAAACCTGTTCGGACGTATTTCTGGTGTGATGACATACACGCGTCGCGAATGAGTGACGATAAAAATCGTCACAAAAACAAAGGACCGTCCAGACAAACAAGAAACCTGTTCGGACTCGCTGCAGGGTGACAAATTCCAAATCGTCGTAACTGAGTGACAATTAGAATCGTCACAATTTTTACACTCTCGTCCGGACTTGTTTTATATAACGTCCGAACGTACATCACCTAACGAATAATAATCGTCAGGATAGAGTGACAAATTAAAAAATGTCATGAACACTCTATTCAGTTCGGACGTTGTCAACAGCATTCTAACAAAAAAATAATCACGTCCGGACGGGACAAAAAGGTCTGCACAATTATAAATGCTTCTTCCGCGAATTGTGTGGTTCCATGTTGCAAAACTTCAGACCCATGACATCGATACCGTCCGACCCATAAATAGCGTTCAGACTGTATAAGTTCTAGAACTTTTCGAATCGGGCATTTTAATGACGTTAAATTTCATAGGGCCACGTGTGAATATAACCACTGAGAAGCGTCTGAACTCGAATACAGAGTTCGGACGGGTACTGGGCACATTAAAACCGCCAGACTTTGTCAAAATCACAAACTCACTCACTTCTCCTCAAACGTTTTCACTATCCATTTGAGATCTCTCAAGGAACTTCAGGTAAAACTTCCTTTATGAATTTGCTTCTCAATTTCATGCATTTCGATTAAATACTGTCCCTTGTTTAGTTTGTTGTGTTGTTTGTGTCTATCAAATTAGGCTGTTTTGCTGGTGTTCATCGAAACACGTTCAAACGTCTTTTTACACCGTCCGAAAGTTTTCTTAAACGTTGGACGTTATGTCATTGTACGTTCGGATGTTCTAAAATTTAAACGACGCAGTTTGACATTCGTGCGAACGGTTTATGCTATGTTTGGACGGTTTTTGCTAGGTTCACCATGGAACGCTCTGGAGAAGTATCACCAATGTCGAGGGACAAACAGAGCGACCAGCTTGGGCAGACACCTATTTAGTGGAGTTAAACGAGAGTATTCGGGCGATAGTGCAGCCGACGCATTCGTTGTGCATGGAGCTCCAATGCCACTTGACCATTCTAGAGACCAAACTTGC